>JAHDVE020006205.1:0-18176 GCA_022606495.2 Halesus radiatus
ATTGTTGTGTAAACTACATCTTTTAGCACTTTTAAAAATACGTATTACTACAAATTGTTTAGTTGTTTCTCACATCGATGGCCTATTCTTATAGTGAGGCATAATAATAATAATAATAATAGTTGGATGACTTGTATAGCGCCGTTTTTGTGAAAAATCACCTCAAGGGCGCTGTACAAATATTTCTTAACTAATTATGTACAGACAGATACAGAAAAACATACTTACCTGGCAGGTCGCTTCAGATGAACACAGTTTTAGAAAAATTTAATTATAGAGATGATAGTTTTACATGGTTATTTGTTTCTCCTTTTCTATTGATGACATTTATTAGATGATCGGTGGCACAAGAAGAGTTGGTATTTATTGAATTATTGGTATTAATTTTAGGACTGGAAAGTATTCATAAAATGAATTTTAGGACTCGAAAATATCTATAAAATTACTCTACTCGGCGTAAGAAGCTTTTAATAAATATTAACGTTTTTATTTATTTTATTTTTATTTTTTTTTTATTTTACACTTTGGTTGTTTACAGTGTTGCGGGCTGTGGACGCATTTGCGCACCGATGCGTGAATTTTTAATTATATTTTTATTTTATTTAATGACTTTAGGTAAGTACTAACCGGCCAGCCTAGTTAAGCAATTTACAGGTGAATTTATGGATACGATTGTCTGAAAAGATGTGTTTTAATACCATCCAGCAGAGCTTGAACTGGATTCTTTCAGGACATTTGAGCCAGTGGAGATTTTTGAGATGCTCTGAAATGTGAGAATATTTAGATACGCCGGTGATAAGTCTTGCTGCAGCGTTGAATACTGATTGCAATTTGTTAATTTGGTATTTGGGGAGACTCGCATAGCATATACAAAGAAACATCATAGATTCTTACAAGTTTTAAATATTCCTTCACAGATCTGACAAAGGGGTTAATTTTAAATAGGAATTTATATGCTTTCACTTCCAAACTAAATAATATTGGAGCTGTTTCTCTTTTCAAACAGAAACAGACCACAATTCATAACTAACTAAAATCTAAAACCCGAAATTGTCAGTTTTGACTTGTCTCAATATAGAAGTAGGACAACGACGTGTTAAAATTTATCGTATACAATTTATTTTTGACTAAGTCTGTGTAGAAGTTAACAATTTTATAAGTTAATAAAAATAACACAAAAAAGATCATTTATATATTAACATATGAATTAAACATTATTTTGCAATCACCACTTTATTAATATATACATATCAACATGTTTCGAAAGCGAAGATTTCCTCATCAGGACATACGGAATACAAAAAAATAATAACGTCAAGTATAGACAAATGATAAACAAAGAACACAATAATGTAAGATTATTTTTATTTTATTTTTTTAATTTAATGTAAATCAAATTTAAGTTCTGCAAGTATTTTTAGTTTTTGGACAGTTTGAAAATGGCTGTAAACGCCGAAACAGCTCTCACAATAATAAAAATTAAAATTCTTGCAGAACTTAATAATAACATTATTAAATTTGATTTACATTAAATTTAAAAAAAAAGGAGTTCTACGAAAGCATAAACAAAAATGGATTAAAGTAGGTAAGTAATTAATCAAAAATGCCAATAAAAAAATATTTTAAAACATTGAATAACAAATTTATATTGGAAATTAAAAAAGAAAATATTTTTATTATTAATATTAATATGAATATAAATTCAAGAGATATGTATTTATAAAAAAAATATTTGATTACTAATTATATTTAATTGACTATTAACACTTTTTCTAATTTCAAATTGATCTAATTGTAAACCGGATCCTCCTTTCTCCATCTATCCGCTCTTTCTTTTTAAAACCACTCAATTATCACTCTCTAATTACGATTACACCTTGCATTATTTTCTAATCTCTCCTTCGTATTTTGTTAATTATATTTCCAATTTTAGCTATAAATAACGCACACAAAAAACATATTATTTATTTTATTTTATTTATTTATTCATTCATTAACGCCCCAAAGGGCTCTTACATATTTTAACATTAAGATGATTATGTGTACAGAACTTAAAAAAAAATAACATGATGCATATTTGGTATATAAGTGTAATATATTTATAATATTATGAATTAACTTGAACCTTGTGAATTAAAGACCAAGATTCCAGTAACCGTCGTACGTTATTATATTACGTTAAATATTTCGTTAAGAACCTGTTTATAATTCACAAACCAAAAAAGCCAGACTCTTTTAAAACACGAAAACCATTTCAACGTAATAGCAAATAATAATATTGACAAAGAGTGTTGTTCTTAATTCAATAAATTTTCCCATTTTCTGATACTTTTTTCTTTGGCAACATGCTTCTTCTATCCGAATTTCGGCGACGGACCAAATTGAATTTTAATAAATTACAATAATAATACAAAATACATTTTTCCATTACACAAAACAAACGTGCCTTCGGAACGAAAATCTCGAATACAAATATAAAGATTATAGAATTGATAAGAGTCCCCATTCAGAATCTTATTTTATTTTTTATTACGTTACGTAGATACAATTGTGAATAATTAAACAGCTGATAATAATTAAAATGTGTACAAGTGCTATTATATCTTGTCAAGTCGATATTATTATTATTATTATTACAAATATGTTCCAGTTTTGCGTAGTTTAATATTTTCTAATGCATGTATAATAGGTAGGAATAAATTTAAATGATATTATTAAATAAATTTTCACTCTCTCCTGATTAGTTATTGTTGAACCGATGCATGGCGTTTTACAGGTCTTAACGTTTATTTGAGAGTCGGCCTTGCTTGAGAGTTATGTTTTTTTTTTGGATTAAAGTTATGGAGTTGTGAATTCTTGCTTGTCGTTTGGGTGCCATAATTGATTTGACAGTGAAAGTAATGCCTTGTGACGATTATTACTATCTCTAAAAAAAGAAACATTCATTTGAAAATTTTATTTCATTATAAATATTTCGAAATATATCTAAATAATAAAGTTCTTAAGTAGGCAAATACTTGTGTTTTCCACATTGAACATATTAAACCCAAACAAACCTTCTTCTTTTCAATATTTAATCTGTGACTAACCAGAATGATATATCTATTGGCTAACCTCAATTCAACACTAATTTTAAAACGTTATAGCAGCAGTTTTACATATTGGATTTCATTCAAACTACTTTTTAAACCTTTCCGGCACTAATAAGAATAAACTGTGATATTTTCAGCGAAACCGGTTAAGTAATTTTCGAGAAAATCGAGGATAAACAGACAAACATTATTTTTCATAAACAAAGATTTTCGGTCCCATCTGGGACATATCTATGTAAAAGTCTTTCGATATTTTGGCGTATTGCTCCTTGGGACAAGGACATCCTTTCCGGTGTGACTTCTTAAGATAAATTTATTATCGATATTTTAAAGATTTTCTAAGTTTTTGTGTACGTGGATGATAACCCTTTTTTATGTAGTTTTGACAAACATCCAGGATATTAAATTCTTTGAAA
Source organism: Halesus radiatus (assembly GCA_022606495.2). Classification (NCBI taxonomy): domain Eukaryota; kingdom Metazoa; phylum Arthropoda; class Insecta; order Trichoptera; family Limnephilidae; genus Halesus; species Halesus radiatus. The sequence goes on from JAHDVE020006205.1 coordinate 3,509, forward strand.
AGCTTACCGCTACAGAACCCATAGGGTTTTCGCAAAATGACGCTAATAAAGGATTTTTTGTCCTTCACAAGCGGATGTAAAATTGTTCTGCCCGAGGCTCCCCCGCCAGTACAACCATACAACCATATGTTAATAGGAAGTTGCACAGTCCGAAGTATATTTTTCTTAGATCTTAATATATAATTATTTTGCTTAATACAAAGAATATGTGAAGCAATCCTGCTACCTTATTTATTTATTTGATTAAACGTCCATCTGGGCTTTATATGGATTTTAGAATATAATATAAAGAGCAGTCAAAAATACTACATGATATAATAGTACATGATTTTAAACGCTGAAGTAATGAACAATTTTTTTCAAACGTATAAGGCCAATCATTAAAGCTACATTATCCAAGGTACGATATTACATATTGCAGGATTCATCAAAGTGCTGGTACAGATGACGCTTTACTGTATAAATGGAGTCAGCAAATACATCAACAATTGCCCAGATCATGCATCCTTTTTTTTACGGTAACTCCACACAGGAGACCCTAAGGGAAATAATTTCCCTCAAGGCATATATCATCTTTGGGGATGCTGTGTGGAGGATATTTTAGAGGATAGGAAGGAGTGAACTTGGGTCTTGAAGAAACAGATGTTGTAGTATGGAGGAAACACAGAGGCCGGCAGACCATTCCACAACCGAGCTGTTGAACATAAGAACGAGTGGTAGAAGCGACCCGTTCTCATGTGATGTTCTCGTTTGGCGTGTTTCCCGACTATGCACCGGTGCCGAAGGGATCAATGACGCTAGTTCCTCAGAGCACCTTCCATCAAAATACCGGTAAAACAAGGACAGCATTCCCACCTGACGTCTGTGCTCCAGAGATTGCAATTCGTTTGTTAAGATTGTTAAGATTAAGTTTGAGGCGAATCTATCAAACGGACGTCGCAAAAAAATGTGACCTTACTGTGACCTTACTGTGGTACCGCGTTCTAAGGTCACACTGTACATGGTTTTATGTATGGATTATAAATTAGGTCAATTTTTTTTTTTGTTTAAGTAAGTTTTTGTAATTATGTTAAAAGAAACAAATGAAAAAAAATTCTAAAATGTAGAAGAAAACGTATAGTGAGCGTTAATCTCTATTCGGTTGCAACATCATATGTATATTCTTAAGAAAAACCATGTCAATTATTCATTACTTCTATGTTTCCACTGTTGTGAACAGGTGACCCAATTTAACCGGGTTTTCGAAGAACCTGAAATGTGTGTTATGATAAAATCAGCGAATGTTAATAAATTGTAATAAAAAAGGAAATTTGCCTAAGTAGCAGATTGGATATTAAGTAATAATAATAAATAACTCCATTTTAAAGCCAGCATCATCTCCGACATCATGTATTATATGAAAATTATTAGAAATAATCCAGTTATTTATGTGTACGCAAGGCAGGGTTTGCTTCGACAACGAAGAAATTTCCAATTCCCATCAAGTAAACGATATTTATGTTACGGCCCGGTCATAATTTATTTTTATATTCATAATGTTGCCCAATAAATCGGGTTCGATGATTCGCTTTCCCCATAACTCGCCTGGGCCCGTGTTCACCCTGGTTTACCTTTAAGGTTACAAAAATGTAGATGTTTTAGCGGATCATTGTGATGTTTTCTAAAATTATTTATTTATTGACGCCTAGAAGGCTTTTACAGTTAACACATTTATCAGATAGGTGGTTACACAAATGAGTACAATAATATAAAACATAAAATCATAATTAGTAAGTAGGTACAATATAAGTTTGTAATTACAGCGTAATGAATAACAGTTTTACCAACGGTTATATTATAACTGTACAAAAGAGTATAACAAGTGGTTTAGTACATAATATAATAATATAAGTATAAAATAAGTAAGTAACTAGATACTATGTAAATAGCTAGTTACAGCGCGATGGGTGGGTAATAGATTTATAATTATTATGACGTAAAATGTGAACATTTGTGATGAATGTTTATAATACAGCAAACCTTTATTATGGCCGATTGACTGTTTTATAGAACATGAATAGTAAATACAATTATCGATTGGTAATAATTGGTTCATAGATTTTCGGTACACATGTAAAAGGCTCAAAAATATTCTCCCGAGTTAACTTTTCTTGTTCACTTTGATTCAAATAATTAAACAATATTTGGATTTAATTATCCTTTATTTTATAACATTTAAAATACAACAAGTAACGTACAATTTCAAAAGGAATTATCATGTGAGCAATACGACAAGCAACTGCTTGGATTCACTCGACAAGATAGATTAATTCACTTAGGGTGAGGCAGCCACTTTTATAGCTGTCCTGGTTAATCTAATATCTAAAGTTTATTTGGTACAAAACAACAAAATAGTATTATCAGTTATGCAACGGATGTTGACGTTTTGTATTGAGTACATATGCATCGATATAAGACGGAACTAGATAATGTAATCTTATTTGAGAGTTCAATGCACTATTTTATCTACTAGACAAGGTGAAGTGAGGAATGAAGTACGGGGCGTCCTGTGTTGTCTTCTTGGAGGTGAAGGTCAGCTGGGGTAGTTAACTCTCCCCCCTTTAAATGGGAACTCCTTCGGGATGCGAAGAGTTTACATATTTTCCATAGGATATATCCAATTGCCATTATTATTAGGCAACTTGTTAGTGTGATATGTAGACTTCCAGTGGTGGAGGTGGTTTCTGTCACGTTGGTGGTGATGCTGGAATCTTCGTGTGGTTTTTCTATTTCGTCCATATGTAATGTAATACATGTAGTTCTTCTCTGGAATACGTAATGACTAATGTTTCCTTATTGATAGTCCGTCCCATATGAAATGTTTTTCCTTGTATGCTGCATTCATCGTTGGTCACGAGTACTAATTTAGAAATAACAATACTCTGTTTATGTTGTAGGCAATGTGCTTGTAGTGGGGTGGGCTTGTCACGAAATACATACATCATATTGTCTCCTATAATATGGGTATATTCTTCTGGGCATGTGATCTTGTGAAGGCTGCAGTTCTGCTCGTTTTGGGTTTCTAACACCAAGGTGGTGCAATCATCAATGGTATTTACTTCTTTGTTACATAAGCTGTTTTGGTCCGAGATTATTTGGCATTTGCTTGCGACATACATTTGTTTTCCATCTCTCAATATTCGTCTGGATGGGAGGTGGGGTTGGAAGCATTGGGTACCTGGTTTGGATATTATGGGAATAATTTCATTATACATGTATACTGTATTCTCTACTAGTGGAAGGGATAGAATAAAATGCAAGGTTTGCTTGGTTTTTATGAGTTGAACTTGTAAAAAGCGTTGAATAATATCAAAGTCTTTAGAAAATAAGTTTTCTGAATTTATTTGTGATATTGAGTCCATGAAGACTTTTGGTTTAATAATGCTAGGGTGGTACATTCCATGAGCGGCAAAGGTAATTGCTTCCGTGATTCTAGTTACTAATTCAGTTATTGTTTCCGTTTGATAAATTAAATGTGTGATCAACAAATCAGTTTGATCTTCATAATGATCGTGGCTTATTTGAGCCCATATAACTAATTGGTTAAGTGAAATATTTTTAAGTTTAGTGTAATAATCTTCTAAGGTTTTCGAAGTAACAGAGATTCGTTGTTGATTCAAATGTAGATTACTTTCCATTTGTTGCGTTATCTTATTCATATCATTATCATCTAAATTTCCCGTTATTAATTTAATTACCGACCCGATACCATTTGTAAGACCTCGTTTATGTCTAGTTACAATAAGGTTATCTATCAATGCTTTATTATGGTCAATTAAATATTTTAAACGTTCTAAGCCTACATTAGGTAAGGTTATATTATTATTTCTTATAAATTTATTGTAATTAAAATATAACTGTAATCAGTTCTTTTCTACAACATTTACTGACGATTTGGTATAACTTGTCGTCATTAATTATTACCGAATATTTATTCTTGTTTAAACATTTTACATAATTTAAAAATATACATCGCGCATTATCGAGGGGGATACACCAAACATGATCCGTACCTGCTTCTTTTGTTTTCAATTTACGTAATTCATGATTACTCGATTCTGTAAATATCCTATTCATACGTGGGGGTGGATGCTTGTGACGAATCGGGATTCCTCCATTATCGTCCACATGGCTATGCATGGTGTCGGCGACACTCTGGGCATCCGAAGTGATTTCTACTCGTAACGAGTGTTGATCATCACTAACCTCACTATGATGGATCTCTACTCTAGATAATAAGTCGGCTACATGGTTTGTGCAGCCACGTTCATTATTCTCCAATAATTCATCAAGTTCGATTATGTCCATTACATGGAATAGTTGAACTTGCTTTGTTGGAGTTTTTTTTTTTTTTTTCAAAATGCGTCACAACCGTACCTCTATGGGTCGTTATGGTGTGCGCCGTTCGTACCGAAAATTCTTTGTTAATTTAGTTGCAAAAAAAATATATATATATGAGTAGAGCCTGAATGATTTGAACTACCAGTATCGATTAAAAATTTATGTTTTATGGAGCTTCTACATATGGAAGTCCATTACAATAAATTAATTAATGAATGTGGTTTAGTTGGGCGAGGTTTTTTGGGGATCTTCTTCGTTCGCCCAAAAATCCTGGCCTCCGTGATCACATTGAAATAGCTCCTGTGCCGTACGTCCATTACCCAAGTCTATGACTGGGCCTTTGAACGAGCGTGGCATAGGCGCTGTCCTCATACTAACATCCTCGTTACGGCGTTGTGGGTTTCCTAGATATTTAGAATTATTTTGTTGTTGCATGTTATTATTTCGAACCCCGAAATTCTGTCCGGGTTTGTTGTTCGTGAAGTTATTGTGTTGCCACGGTTTATAATTATTATTATTATTAAAATTGGTATGATTCGTTCTATGACCGTTTGGATTATATTGTGGGTTATTAAATGTTCTATTACAGTGGAGTTCACCATGCGCCTCCAACATACGTATCTCAACACACAGGGTGTCGTAATTTTTTGTTAGATTTGCACATTTAATATGTGTGGGTAAAAAATTTAACAACGTATTACGTGCCGTGTCTTTATATGGTTCCATTAGGAGCTGCGCACTCGCTGGTCCATATTGGTCCGAAATTTTAATTTTTATTGAAAATAATATTTGATTCATTTCATGAATCAGGGTTCCGAAATCTCTATTTCCCCGATTGAAGTTAATTAGCTCGGTCTGAAGTAATGTGACCGACTTGTTGTCACCACATTCAATTTTTAACGATTCCAAAATTTTTTCGATATTATTTTCGTGATCGTTCATAAGGATCACATGTAATGCCTTGCCGCGCAATCTCGAAATTACTCTTTCGACATTGCTTGGGGTATTGCCGTTTCGTGCAATGTAACCCCTAGCTGATTTTATAAACAAATTAATATCTTGCGCAGAACCGTCATACTCCAGAATCGACTCTGAGTATTGGAGAGCGGATCTCTCGTTTGGCTGTGCCATTTTATAAAAAGATTTTTTTTTTATGGATTTTATCTCTAACCTTTTGGATAAGGTAGGGAAAGGATCTATCGTACGGATGGGATAGACGAACAATTGAAAAATGTACTTACATGAATGTTGTCGCAGTTAACGATTTTTTTTTTTGGTTGGTCCTTCGCGTTGAGGTATTTAAAAACACCTAGGGAGTCCTGGCTACGGCCAAGTTTAACAGCTTCCCCGAATTTTATGACCCACGTACTGGGCGCCAGTTAACTTTTCTTGTTCACTTTGATTCAAATAATTAAACAATATTTGGATTTAATTATCCTTTATTTTATAACATTTAAAATACAACAAGTAACGTACAATTTCAAAAGGAATTATCATGTGAGCAATACGACAAGCAACTGCTTGGATTCACTCGACAAGATAGATTAATTCACTTAGGGTGAGGCAGCCACTTTTATAGCTGTCCTGATTAATCTAATATCTAAAGTTTATTTGGTACAAAACAACAAAATAGTATTATCAGTTACGCAACGGATGTTGACGTTTTGTATTGAGTACATATGCATCGATATAAGACGGAACTAGATAATGTAATCTTATTTGAGAGTTCAATGCACTATTTTATCTACTAGACAAGGTGAAGTGAGGAATGAAGTACGGGGCGTCCTGTGTTGTCTTCTTGGAGGTGAAGGTCAGCTGGGGTAGTTAACTCCCGCTGATTTCGTAGGCAAAATATATTTATTATTATGTATGGCTTCTCGATTTAGGGAGGGTCAAAAGCGAACATATGCTCATTAATATGTATGTACAATTTTAATAAAACCTTATGTAATTCATTACTACTATACACTAAATAAAAAAAAAATGCATATCATACTTCAATCTTGTATACTTTAAACTTTTACATCTCATATGTAATTCATTATTACTTCACACTAAATTTATTGTAAAAAAAAGAATATCATACCTAATCTTTTATTTTTCAAACTTTTATACTTTATATTTTATACTTGTACATCTCATTTGTAATTCATTATTACTCTACACTAATTTAAAAATGCATATCATACTTAAGTATCTTATACTTTAAACTTTTACTCTCACTATACACTTTTACATCTCATATGTAATTTATCATTTCTCTACAGTAAACTAAAAATGCATATCGTACCTTTAACTTATATTCTTTAAACTTTCATACTTTATATTTTAAACTTTTACATCTCATTTGTAATTCATTATTATTCTACACTAATTTAAAAAATGCAACATACTTAAAAAAAAAAACACACAATTTTTTTTTTCTTTAATTTATATTATGGATTGTTTTATATTATTTTATATGTATGTATATAAATATTAACTAATCTTATCAATTTGAGTGTCCTAAAACGGGATTTGCTCCTAGTTGGACAGTCAAAGCCTTCTGAAATATTTCTGTGAAATAATGTGTGTTTCAAATAAATATTATTATTATTATTATTATTAGATAGATAAATAGTTAGTTTATTTACATTATTAACATTGTGACATTATGTACATATCATTAGTTAGTTTTATTAATTATTAAGTATTAAGGGAATGAATAGATAAAGATGTTCCCCACTTGCTACGTCAGATTGGACCGTGTTATAGCATGTAGTCTATTGCAGTTCGAAGTAATATAAAAAAGGTATTTTGTTATTATATTGTATCATAATAAAAAATAAAAAAAATACTTATACTTATTACGGCCTATCTAATATAAAAAAGGAAAATTTATTCCATTCATTATAAACATCCCTCATTACAGTCAGAAAACCATACAGGGGTAAATTCAAATATTATTATGTAATCAATGATTTCCGGACAATTAAGATGATGGACTCAAATTCGTAACGCTATATTTCATGAACTATACTTTATACGTGAATGATCTATATAAGGTGTTTCGAAAATCATGAGTCACACCGCTATAACGGCCATAGTTGAACAAACGACCGATATAGTGCGTGCGCCGCCAAGCAGCCATTTCGTCTCCGAAAAAAAACCTAATTCAAAAGGAGCTGAGAATAGAACTTCTTTATAAGTAGGTATATACGTAATATTTAATTGATTTTCTGACATGATGGTGTATTCTGGTGAACCTTCACGCATTTTGACCACCAACCGCCACTGGTCTTGCTCCACACGTATACAATCATACATCGTCTATTAAATACTCCTTTGTTAATCTGAGTGGCCCGACTTAAGCATTTGATTATCTTGTCATGTCACGTCTTCCTCAGGCGTTCCCGACTTCTTCTACTATTGAACAAAAATACAGAAAGTCAGCAAGCAGCGTGGCTTGCGACAAAATTACTAGAGCTTTTAAGTTAAAAAAAACATATTTAGGTCAGCGTTACTATTTTTAGTTCGCAACGTAATTTCCATCTAATTCAAATCTAGTTAACTTTAAAAAAAAACGGGAGGTAATTTTCTTTGTACCATATAATTTCCTAATGAAAAAACTAATGATGAAAATTCCATTGACCTAGAAATTCCACTAGAAAAATGTCGTGCAAAATTTCAGTACGCCGAAGTTCAATGTTTGAGAACTCTACTTGTAATGAGACTTACACAGAATGATATTAATGCATAAATTTTCAGGAAATCCGCAGTTTACAATATAACTAACTAACCAACCATCACGCCGTTTCTCCGCAGGGGTAGGCAGAGAGGACGGACGGCCAAACAATTCGATCTTGGCATGCATTTCTTGCTTCATTCATATTCATATATCGTCTCATATATTCTCTTCTGTTTGACATGACCCGACTCAAGGCTTCTTCTTCCATTCACATTCGTGTCATATATTCTCCTTATACTCCTTTATTCGTTCATTCGGTCTATATGCCCAAACCATCTAAGCGTCTCCTTCTTAATCTTGTTTATAACGCTTACATCAGCCTCGCATTATTTAAGAATCTCAACATTTTTCACAAAATCATACATGGTTTTACTACACATTCGCCTCAGCGATCTCATTTCTACAGTATTCAGTCTACTTTCATCTTTCCTGTGCCAGTTGCCTCACTGCCATATATCAGGGTTGATATCAGCACTCCATTGTGGACTGCTAGCTTCGCTTGTTTGGACAACATTTTGTTTACGCCAACCGCGTTCAGTCCTCCGTTAATGTAGTTTCCTGCATTCACCTTTCTTTCAATATCCGTATCAGTCTTTCCATCTCTCGTAAATGTGCTTCCTTAATACAGAAACTCATCGACGCGCTCCAAGTATCCATCATTCACAGCTATATTGCATACTGTTTTCGTACTCTCCCTTTCAAACACCTTAGACTTTAGAGTTATTTGCATTCATTATTAGCTCATTCTTCACCCATACATACTTCGTTTACTTTATATCGTTCTGTATATGACAATTGTATAACAAAACTAATATCAATTAAGGATTTCCTCCTCGAGACTTCACCTTTAATAAGACAAGATATGAAAATTAAAAAAAAATTGTAACAAAATTATATAAAACAAAAAATCGTCAATGGCAAGTAAAAGAAAAAGAAAAGAATACTTGGATGATTTTGTGAAACATCATCACGGGGGCGCTGTGTGTTATAATTATCAATAATAACACCTACATATATATATATTCGTATGTACGGTTTTTTTAATAAGAAGTAAAACATAATGATATCCTCACTGGGATTTCTCGTGCTGAGGATTTCATTTACATAATAAAAAAATTTAAAAAATGATGAACTTGTTGAATGAATTGTAGTATGAGAGGTGTCGTATGTGGAGTTGAGTGGTTTCTGTGTCAGTCTGTATTTGGTGTTAATATCTTTTCTATTTTAGATTTTTGACGGCCTCCACGGTCGAGGGGTAAGGCTCTCGACTACGAATCCGAAGGTCGCGGGTTCAAATCCCGGCGTGCGCAAGTAAATTTTATTTAATTAATTTGTGTTGTTTCACAATTAATTCATTTACAAATAATATATAGTATATTTGCGCACGTTCCAGAGTGGAAGATACTCTCAGTATCGCCCAGAATTGAAACGTCGCTTGAAATGGATTTTAGCCGTGTTTGGTGACCAGATCTGAATAGCCCGGAATTTCCCCACATTCCTCTTCCCCTTTTCTCTCCCCTCCCCAATGCCTTCAGCCTCACAACATTCCACAATTGGGGATGCCATAGTCTCACTGGTTCCAGACGGTTGGGAGCAGTTGGGACTCTTGTGCGGTATTCATATAAAAAAAAAGATCTCCCTGTGTAACGTATCCAGTGTTTTATTTGCGATTTAACTGTAGTTGTGATTTTTGATGGATAGTGGGATCTTGTTGTAGAGTTTAGTACCGTAGTATATACGAGTATAAGAAGTTTTTTTTACGTTTTTTTGTATTCATGTATGTCAGTAGTATTGTTTTAGAGAAAATTTGTTTTATTGACATGAAGATTGTGGAAGATTTCGTCAGGGCTAGTTCTTATAGGGACTTTAAGTATAATTTTCATCAGGGCTTTTTGTGTTTATTATTATCATTAGTACTGCCGATCCGATAATATCAGATTCTAGCAGTGATTGGCAGAGAGCCATGCACATCTAAATCAAATATTTTTTACTGTGGACATTCCTGAATGTTTTAAAAAGTAAGTTTATTATTTTATTTCTTATATCAATAAATTATTGGATAAGTCATTTATTATATAACGGAGTTCGTATTCAGTTGGTAATTAAAGATGTCCACATATATTAATTAATACACAATGTAAAATAAATTAATCTAAATTCAAAACAGAGTTATAAAATAAACAACAAGAAAAAAAAACTGAAAAAACAACAAAAAAACACTTATAGTCAGAAAAACATTATTTTATGGAGTTCTTGATCAGGTGGTAATTGAAGACGTTCACGCAAAGCATTTTGCAGGAATAACGAATAAATCAAAACTTGATGAATGCTAGTCATGCATATGTGTGAGTAATGTAGTCGACTAAACTTAGGTTACGATAAGCATCTAACGATTGGATTTTTAATTTTTTAAATTTTTTTTAACACAAATAATGGCCTCTTTGGTAGGCGACGGTTCAGTACCTAAGACACTCACCTAGCAGTCTGGGGAAACTAGATATAGAGAAGCATTTCAACACATTTTCCCAAATTAACTGCTTATTGGAAACATAAATCGCCCCAATATATTTTGAAGGGATATTTGAAAAATCAGTAAAGAAGTACGATATGTGAAATATCGGTCAAAAGCCGAAAATAAATTGAAAATCTACCCAAAGACAAAACGGTGCCTACTATACGGGAGATGAATACAAAATAGCATCGTCTATCCCAGTTCTGAAGGCATATTTATAGACGTAGGTATCAGCTGAGGCGGTCAGCATATTTACCAATGAAATATCCGTAGCGTGAAAATGCTAGGAAAAGTGGAATGGAAACCGTACAAGATGGAAAGATTTTTCTTTCTTTATTGATGGATATTTTGATGTTTTATTCATGTGTAAGAAACCATGCCACCATAGATTGGACGTAGTTACGTACGAAATATTCATAGCTTATTACGGCATTGTTTTCTTTACGAGAGTTATTATAAATAAGTAGTTTATCATCTTTCAAAAAGTATTTATAAAAAAATATTTTATTTATGACATAAACGCATAATTTTGTTTTGAACCACTTCAATTTCGATATAAAAATCGACCGGTTTCGGAAGTATCCTTCCTTCGTCAGGAATTTATCAAAATTTAACAGTAAACTAAAATGTAATATAATGATAGACATACATGAATATTTAGGTCATGTCGACGAAAGGGCAAAGGGTAATTAGGGCGTTTTCTAGAGGAACAAAGCAATTCACTGGAAAAATATCTAAAAAAAGATTATACCATAAATTTATTTGGTTATTCAATATACTAGGAACAATATTGAGGGATTTTCTAATTTCCAGTGCTTCTAAATCATTACATTTTTTGCCTTTGTTATGATGGTGAAGAATTTAAACCCCTTTATCTTTATTAAAAATATGATCGCTAGAAATGGGTTTTTGCTAGAACAAATTTATGCGTTTATATTATGATTATGGCAAGCCATAATGTTCTGTAATGTAGTTACGAATATGAAATATTTAAATTATCTTTGTCATCGTATTTTTTTTATTTTTTATTGAAAAAATTTATATTTATATATTTATTTCCATAATTCATTTTGAAAAAGTCTATATAATACAAGAAAATACGATAAAAATTAAATATGTAAACAAAAAAATCCCACAAAGGCAAAGCCTGTATGTGAGTATTATAATAGTTTAACACATTTCTATGGCTTATGTGAACGTTTTCCACCAACTCCTTTAAGAACTGGGAATAAAATCGTTGCATGTTTTTTTCGCATTATTCCACATGAGAGATCTTGAGGGAACTAATTTCCCTCAAGGCCTATATAATCCTCGGGGATACTGTGCGGAGGGTTTTTTGAAGGGTAGGAAGGAGTGTACATGGGTCTTGAAGAGACCCATTTTATAAGAGGGAGGAAACACAGAGGTCGGCAGATCATTTCACAGCCGAACTGTTGAACACAAGAACGAGTCGTAGAAGCAACCCGTTCTCATCAATGACGCCATCGAAGAGATCAATAACGCTAGTTCCTCAGAGCATCTTGCATTAAAATACCGGTAGAATAAAGATAGCATTCCCACCTGACGTCTGCGCTCAAAAGAGTGCGATCTGTTTGTTAAGATAGGTAAATATATCAAACGGATCGCCCGTTTCTGAATAGAGTCAAGTTTTTTTTTCAGATATTTTGGGACTCCCGACCAGGGGTGGCTGCTAAATTCTACAGCGGGGCGCACTTGCAATTTGTACAGGGTCAGATTTGTATAGTGTACTCTGAAAATAATAATTACGTATTTTTTAATTGAATTTTTGAAATAGAATGTTACGTGTTACGTACTCACTTTACAGCCGAAATTATCTTGGTTAATAATAGTGTTTCCACAAAATAATTTTTCAATTATTAAAGATGTAATATTATTCAATCTAACCTTTTTACTTCTTAGGGTTTCCTTTGTTATTGTGCTTGGTGTTTTATTTTGAAAATTTCACAAAATATTTGGCTTGTTTTTTACACGTGTTCCAAGGGCTTCCAAACAGGAAACCAAAGTTTCTACATTTAACCAACAACGCGGAAGAAGTATAAGTTTTGTTACAAAATCCATTCGTCCAAATTAAAACACGTCACGCGAGTTGCTAACGAAACAAAACTAATCCCTAGTGAAGAATGGTAAGGATTTACCTAGGCAACAGTTGAAATTCAACCGAGTTGAATTAAAGTGGGTTTATTTCAACGGAATTTCTCGGAAAAACGATTAGACATTCAGCCTTTAAAGCGAGTAACAACAGAAATAAACATTACAAGAATATAAAGGGAATCGTAACGGAATACCCGCAATAGTTATGACTGCATAAAGTCCAAGCTTTGACGTACAACATCCTAGATGGGCTCTTTGCATATTATCGGTCGCGTAATACAAGGGTTGACCTATATGTTGTCTTTGAAACAAATTTCATGGTCATCTTGATTGTTTATAATAATAATAATAATAATAATCGGACCATTTCTATAGCGCCGCTTTAGTGAGAAATCACCTGAGGGGCGCTGTACAAATATTACTTCCTATTCTTATTTACGTCTATTCTACGAATTTATTATTATTATTTTTTTTTTTACATTTATTTTCTCTTTTTGGACAGGCTATCATTACACATTATTTATAGACCATATAAAGAGATTCAGTTAAATTATCAAAACTAAATTTAATGTTAAACTGAAAAAAAAAAAAAGCTAACTGTATTTATTCCTTACGATATATTGCAAGACGCTAATACAAATGATAGAGTGATTGTTTCCATTATATTCAATAATGTATTTAAGCTAAGACAATGAATTATTATCCATATTTTTTACGATAAATAACACAGAATACTCTTAAAAGGGTGGAGCGGCGGGGGAGGATGGTGGCCGGTGGGATTGATCCATAGGGATCTCAAAATCTTCTTTGTCTTGGTGACGCCCCTGGGCGGCGTGACGGGACGGTTGGTGTTGATCTGCACGTATGCCAGGCGCTTGTCAGCCGGCTTCAGGATCCGGAAGGAGCACTTCAGCGTGTCGTCCATTGACATCATTGCTCCTGCATTATCAAATTCCCCGCAGTACATGTTGCTTCTTGGCAAAGAACTCATACCCGTCCTCTACCACCTGATGCACCGGCAGATCAGGTAAAAGTCGTGCTTGTTGAGGTACTTGGCCACAATCTCAATGACGAAGGTAAAGGCTCGTTCTCGCCCCAGCTGGCTGTGTCCTTGTTGGGGTCCCAGCAGCCCAATTCCCGGTTGTATACAATATTTTTTACAACCACCGTAGCCCGAATAGCCCGAATCGCCGTTTCTATTAACTTTTGGCACTTCACTAGTACATGTGGTGACGACCGACCGCCAGATGTGACCGATGCCCGATGCGTTAATTCGGAAGAACGAAGCAGATTTCAACTCAAAATATTTGGGTTTTTATTATTTGGGTTTATCTCCTTGATGTACACATAGCTGTATTGATGCTATTTTGTTATTTTTTTATGTTGTCTTTTAAACAAATATGATGGTTTCATTGTTTGTATATCTCATTGATATATGCTGCAATGATGCTATCTTATTCGTTTTTATGTTTTCTTATAAATAAATATAATTGCCTCCTTGATTGTAGGTATATCAGTGGATATCTTTAAAATTATTTAAATACTACTATACTATTAAGAGTCTATTCTCAATGTAAAAAAAGTGTACTACTGCTTTCGTAAATCTCAACTCATGTGATAATTGCTGATATTTTGATATTCTATTTAATTGTTATTATGTAATTGGAGTCCGTTGTAATTGAAAATCTGTTCTACGATTTGATATTTAAAAAATATTTTTTTCAAGTTAATATTTTTTACCCATGCTGTTTTATTATTGAACTACTATTTGTGTGATAATTTATTTTTATTGTTGTATTATGTATAATTGTTGAACAAACTCCTGCTGACAAGCTACTTGCAGTAATAACCGGGTGCAATTCGCATTTAATGAAAATAATATTCTTCATAAAAAAAAAGAAAATACATAAATTTAAGATCGTTCACATTGGCGCGTA
>JAHDVE020006206.1:0-131129 GCA_022606495.2 Halesus radiatus
CAATGTTCTACTGCACTTTTATTTGCATATTGAACGCTTTAACTGGATGTAAATTTCATATTTAATATGCAATCTTTCAAATGAAAAAATGTTTCCAGCAAACCTTAGAAATTAGTTAGTTTTAAGAAATCAATGTACATCATTAATTCTGGAAATTATATTAGCATCTTCTTTTGTTTTCTAGCTTATAAAATTATTTAAACAGATGCGTTGCAATACTGTAACTCCATTACTTTTTTTAAATTTTTTTTTAAATAATGATGACGTCAAACGTAAATACTAATATATTTCTTTTTTTTCTAAATTTTTATAGGGACCGCCAAAACGCTCCAAATCTAGCCGGTTAGTATTGATCAGTTTTGAGGTTAGAATTTCAAATGTTAAAACAAGGATGAGCTTTACCGTACATAATTGTATATTCCATTCATGGTAAACAATAACCAAACATAGGAAATAAAATTGCATACCTTTTTAGAAACTTTAACTCAAAGAATAATAATAGTATTGAGCATTAACATTATCATTATATCCGTATTGATAATTGGTTTGCACATGAATACTCTAATTTCTTTCACGAATAATAGTTGTTTATATTGAACAACAATTATAGAGCTTGAAGTTACCCAAATTGAGGTAAAATTTTACCAAAACTAAAAAAATACATGATTCAAATACAATACAAAACAAAATTGAAAATTAAAAATTTTCATACTAGTCCAAAAACAGAATGCTTACGTGACGTCAGATGTTCCAAATGCAATGATACCAACATAACACGGTGTTTTAATGAGCTGATTTTTTATTCACTTTTAAACGACGATTTATAAATTCTACATATAATTGTAAACAATAAAAGTTATATATTCACAATCGGCGTTTGCTGATCTGTATGAATATATATGTTTACAGTAATTATAATCTTCACTGGAGTTCCTTATTGCCTGAGCAACAAGGACATGCGCCCTGGGGTCTCAACCTCTCGAACTTTACCTGGAGTTTTTTTGTTGTTTGTGATTTAATTTATTTAAGCGTGGTATAAGTTCACTGAATTAAAGGAATGGATAAATAAACTTAATGACAGAAGTTAAGTCCGAAACTAATTATTATTATAGTTCGAACACAAACAAAAAACCATTCCCTAGTGGCATCCGGAACGAGGGGTTGTGCGGAAAGGGACTGACACACGGTAAGCCCGCTTTACGTACTCTTAGAAATTAATATGCCTAATGATTTTTTTTTTTGTAAATAATTAAGTGAGATTTAAAACAAAATATATAAATGAAATATTTTCATTATTTTCTTCGTATATGAACCGTCCCTCGCTGTTTATTTTGAAAGAGGTACCAAAATACACGAATATTATGTCTTAATTGACACTTTTTCCCACAAAAACTTACTTTTATGGGAAGTTTCCTTGGTACTCTCTGCGGCTATCTAAAATTTTGCAATCATTTCAGACCACCTGAAGTTTTTTTAATGTCGATTTTTTTTCAATTTACGTTGTCATGAAGGGTGACTCAGTTACCTAACGCGTTTTCTCATTATAATTCCATTTTTTTTACATTTATTCATAAATTATATTACAAATTTTTGTTATAGCTTACACATTTAATGTGGTTTCGTGATATAATTAATTTTATAAAAAACCTCTACATTCATCAACGAATGTAGCAACTGGTTGGCCCGCCGGCGACTGGAGATCTACTGACGTAACGCTTGTAAGAACATTTGCTACCTGCTGGCGGTCAAGCGGCCAATTATCGTACTCCCTCACGCAGATTTGTTAATACTGTGAACGAGTGAGATGACGCGCATTATTCACCACCGTATGAGTTGAATGGCCGAATTGTGGAGCTGCGTGTAGAGTTCAAATATTATTAGTGGCAAGGAATGGTACCTACACATTCGAAAAAAAATTGTTTTAATCTAGCACTTGAGTTTTTTTTACGATAGATTTTGTGTTTGTAGGTTTTTTGTGAATAGAAAAAATGTTAAAACTATAAGGTTCCTAAATGAATTTATTAATAATGACGCTACAGAGTGAATAACAATCTTTTGAAGAAATTATATAAGGTTTCAGTTTAAAATAATACACGGGGGATATCAATTTGAGATATTTTTACTACCCCTCTTGGCAACGGGAAGGTTGCACCCTTGAGTGAATTTTCATTTTATATTTTACTTTCATGTGGGCGAGTTTGAAACGTGCCGGGAGTTGCATTGGGGATACGAGAAACAATAACTTCTGATCCACAGAAATGTTCAATGTTCAATTATCAGTCCGCCCGAGACTACTTCCTTGTTTAGCCATGTCTGAACATTGAGAAACTCAGGTAAATTAAATTCAATGCGTTCTCTACCGAGCGCGGGATAATGTACACATTTCTATCCAAGTACATCTAATCAAGTTGAATAATGATTTTAGCACTTCTATATTTGCTTCAACTACTCTTCAAATACAGTCGCCTGGCTTTCTGATGTATTCATTATTGAAGGGAATAATTGAAGATATTTGTAATAACCTACGTGTAACGACCTCCATGGTCGAGGGGTAAGGCTCTCGACTACGAATCGGAAGGTCGCGGGTTCAAATCCCGGCGTGCGCAAGTAATTTTTATTTAATTAATTTGTGTTGTTTCACAATTAATTCATTTAAAAATAATATAGAGTATATTTGCGCACGTTCCAGAGTGGAAGATACTCTCAGTATCGCCCTGGTGAAAGACCACCATTCAGAATTGAAACGTTTCTTGAAATGGCTTTTAGCCGTGTTTGGTGACCAGATCTGAATAGCCAGGTATTTCCCCTTTTCACCACCTTCCTCTCCCCCTTCTCCTTCCCCTCCCA
Organism: Halesus radiatus; assembly: GCA_022606495.2. Classification (NCBI taxonomy): domain Eukaryota; kingdom Metazoa; phylum Arthropoda; class Insecta; order Trichoptera; family Limnephilidae; genus Halesus; species Halesus radiatus. Next base: position 2,848 of record JAHDVE020006206.1, read on the forward strand.
AATACCTTCAGCCTCACAACATTCCCCAATTGGGAATTCCATAGTCTCACTGGCTCCAGACGGTTGGGAGCAGTTTGGGACTCTTGTGTGGTATTCATATTAAAAAAAAATAATAGAGATTAAGTAGAAATGCATTTTTGAATAAATACGAATAAATATGGAAAAGAACTGAAATAGAAAAATAAACAAAGGGGGTAAAAATGACAGGATTAGAGATTCCGCGATAAACGGGTTTAAACGTTTTGTCTGTGTGCTCACTACACGTTTTACGAGTTTCGTAGCTTTTTTATGTTTTTCGGAAAAGCTAAATTTTTGGCATTTTTTTTACTAAAATACTACTTTTTCTACTTCAGTTGATTTTGTTAACATTGTTGATAGTTTCGTGAATTATTTATTTATATGCAATCAATACAAACACACACTTCAAATAATGGTGTAGACTTATCGCTGCAATCTAGATGTCAATTGGGTGTGGCAAATACAAAGACATGTTCTATGCAAATCGATAAAATTACTGAAAAACTAATTTGAGCTCCCTCGGGCCAATAAAAAAATAACATTTTTTTAATGTTTTTATGATCGGCTACATAAATAAGCAAGAAAATACAAACCATGGTTTAAGTGTAAAAGTGTTTATAGAATAACAGTTTCAAATTCGAAATGGTATACTAATTATTACATTATGTAAACTATTTGATGTTTTTTGTTTTAACTTAATTCTCCTATGCTGAGGCGGACTAGGGTTATTTATTTTGATATCATCTAATTAGGTGAGTCTTCTCTGTTGTTTTTAGTACTATTTTTATTGTTATTTTATTGACCTCTTTCAGCCAGTCTTTAATTGTTGACTTGTACTCATAAAACTTTTCTATTAATTTTATATCTGGGGGAAAGATGTTGTGGAGATTTATTGCAAAATATAAATACGCTTTCTTTATCCGAAAGTGGTTTTATAACACGGATTGTTTTTTATGTCATTTTGATTTGTTAAATCCGCCAAGCCCAGAAAGGAATAAGACAAGAAAATAAAAAGATCATAAAAGACGTGATCGAGGAGACGAAGAAATTATAGAGGAATAACATAAGAAAATGGCACCATAGTCTATCCGAGTGTCCATACGAAGGAAGGCCATCAAGCGTCGTCAGAGAAAGTGACGAATACCCCGGCAATGGCGGGCCACAGATCGAGATTCGTCAATGCGTAGGTTGAATAGCTGGATCTAGAACAGTTCGGCCCATATACATAATACTCATCGCCGAGCAAGTGGAGTGAATAATGGATCCTTGATCTATAACTTGGACTTCGTCCCCATCACCGATCAATAAAAGCGTGTCTCGAGTTCAAACTAACTTAGCTATTTGCATGTAGGTTCATATTTCGTATATTGGCAGTAGTCAAGTATTAAGTATCTCGTGAAACATATCATTTTTTAATTACAAAACCTTTCCATTTAGAAACACAATAACAATAAAAAAAATTACTACACCGCGTAATCTTAAATATGGAGTATCAATTAATATCACACTATTTACTCTAAGAGGGATAAAAATGCATATCAGATCTACATATTCTGCAGCTGTGACCTCACTAGTGATTAATTAATCGTAAGATCTTACAACAAACAAATTATCATGTGACTGGCGGCTGATGAAGAGAGAACTATGTGGCAACGTCGCGAGAAGGAACGAAGACTGATGGTACAAAGACCTCAAGCAAGATGGCCTGACAACATTATAGCCGCAACAGCAACCAGAGGAACCAGAGAACTCAAGTATTGCAAACCGCTGTGAGATATTTGCGTTTTCTGGAGCTTAGTTTTGACATTTGGAAGCTTGGGTTAAATCAAATCAAGATCTCTTTATTTTTCAGTACCTCTTATGATAGCAGTTTTGTTAGGTCCAAATAATTTACAATCATTATCAGATCGCATGGATATGGCAGAGTATATGCACAATATTATGTGAAATTGTTATTTATTTACAATATTTCATTGCCTGATTATAAATATTATGTACGTGTAATTTATAAATAACTCAAGCACTAGAATTCAATCTCCTCAGAGGAATATTTAAACGCATAGGTGACAGCTGTTATTTTCAACAATGACTTTTTTTCATTAAGATGCGACTTATACTTTTTTTTCTGTGTCTTTATGTTACATGTTTCATTTGGGATTTGTTAATATTATGTTCTTCAATGATTAAATATTACAATGTGGTTTGTAGTCTTCACCATTTTTTTTCAATATAATTTGATATACATCAAATTTAGTAATGTTATTAAGATCTGCAATTTAGTTTTTAATTAGGTATTGTTACGGCTGTTTCGGTATTCTAAGTCATTTTTTCAGAGTTACTTATATAATTTTATATGCTCTCAACCAATTTTAGTTTGAACGGTGTTTAAAATGATTTATTACCGGTAAAACCGATTTACTTTTAAAATAATTGCGATAATTTAAAATTCTCTCTTCCCTGAGGTAATTACAGTTGAAAGCTATCTTCCCCATATAAAGTGTTTCATTAATTGAAAAAAAAATTATGCGAATACCGCACAAGAGTCCCAACTGCTCCCAATCGTCTGGAGCCAGTGATACTATGACATCCCCAATTGGGGAATGTTGTGAGGCTAAAGGTAGTGAGGAGGGTAAGGATAAGGGGAAGAGGACGGTGGGGTAATACCTGGCTATTCAGATCTGGTTACTAAATACGACTAAAAGACATTTCAAGCAACGTTTCAAATCTGAATGGTGGTCTTTCACCAAGGCGATACTAAGAGTCTCTTTCAATCTGGAACGTGCGCAAATATACTATGTATTATTTTTAATGAATTAATCATGAAATAACACAAAATAATTGAATAAAATTTACTTGCGCACGCCGGGATTTGAACCCGCTTCCTTCGGATTCGTAGTCGAGATCCTTACTCCTCGACCACGGAGGCCGTCTAATTGTTTTGTAATGACGTGAATGCCATTTAAGTCAGTGAATTTAATTTGTTAAATTATTTTAAGGAATTATATGGTTTGAATTTCGTGAATATACTTAAAAGTGGGGAATAAATAATTTTCCTTACTCTTTATTGGCTTCATTAAGTTTTTCCAATAAATTGAAAAATATATGACTCTGATATTTTAGCACTGTGGCGGGAATAGAGCTCATTAACATCGATATCAAATCCAAATGCGTCATTCAAAACTGTTATGCTATGAGAATTGCCCGAGATATATAAAAAGATTTGTTAACCGTTGAATCTAATAATAAAATTTCAAAAACCTTATTTACTTCAGGTAATCTTTTAGAAATATTTGATCATTGGTTTTTTCAAAACCTTTTGATTATATATCTATTTTATTCTTATACAAATACTTCAACATAGTTGATGAATAGGCAGGTCCACTATATTATATGATAATGGCAAATGAAAAATACACCAAAATGTTCAACAAATTTTATTCGTTTCATAATGACAATGCTTAAAAAACTTTATGTCATAAAAAATTCTCGTCAAATATAATATCTGTTTGAAGTATCTAGCTGGATTGTTGTGATTTGGGCCATTTAGGTCAATTTAATTATGTTTAAAATGTTTTAGGTAGCCTTCCATGAAAGATCTTAATACAGTTAGCAACATTTCTCTGGAAGGACAAAGAGTATTTTTCAAAGGATTCACTATCCTTTTGAGAGAAAACTTGAAGCTAGGTAAGGATTACAGAAAAATAAAATTACCTTATTAAATTGAAAGTATACATTTCGTTGTAAAGGGGAAAAGGTTTTGTTATTTCTTTTTTTCAAAACACTGATGTCGTGCTTTTGAAATTCCAAATTTATCCCTGAAGACATTTTATAACTTGCCGTTTTGGGTGGATTCATACATTCGTGCTGATGCGTATTTATATTCTAAGTATCTTCATGTATTTGTGCATGTTTTTTTTATGTGACCAGATAATACAAATTCATTAACAATATTTTATCTTAAAATATAACGTTCTGACAGTTACTCAGCTCCACGCCTGAAAAAAATCGATGGTTTTGAGATGATCAATCCAATTTTGAAAACAGCGTCATTAAGATTATTGAATGAAGAGCGGAAAATATGAAAATTTGATTTTTTAAAATAGGGTGTATGTATAATAATGTCCAAATTCCCACATAGCTGCCTTTTAAATGGTGGCAGCTCGATAGGCTTCTGCACGGAAATGGCACAAAGGATACAAGTTATCTCCGACGTTTTTAAAACGTTTTGTATTTTGGAAAATGTATGTGTTTTTTTTTTATAAATTTTCGACACATATTTTTATCTATTTAATAATACTATGACATAAATGATATCGAATTTTTATCTTAACATAATTCTTTTCAAAGCTCTTAACACAAACCATATAAAATTTATAGTTTAATCCATAAGTAATTGATTTTCTCCATATAAAATGACTAGTAAATGTAGTATTGAGAACTGAAAAGAATATTGCACGCTACGCATTTTCTTCCACATTTAAAGCTGGTTCTCAACTACGTTATTTTCGTAACAATAAAACGTTCATAACTAGTTAAAGAAACACACCTTTAGCACAATTTCGTCACAATCCAGTCTCCTTTAATGGAAGCAATCTTCCCAACAAGCCCTCCATTGATATGCTTGGTGTAACCTTAAGTGACCAGCTCAGGTATGGGGGCTCCATCAGAAGCTGGGCGTACTGTACAGAGCCCGCAGATACTGCAGATAGTACACAACTGCTGACCCTGCACAAATCGCAATTGCGCCCCACTGTAGAATTTAGCAGCCACCTCTGGTCGGGAGTCCCAAAATATCTGAAAAAAACCCTTGACTCTGCAGAAACGGACGGTCCGTTTGATAGATTCGCCTATCTTAACAAACGGGTTGCAATCTTTGGAGCACAGACGTAAGGTGGGAATGCTGTCCTTGTTCTACCGATATTTTAACTAGCGTCATTGATCCTTTCGGCACCGATGCATAGTCGAGAAACACGCCAAACGCGGTTGCACACGGTTGACATTTGTCACATGAAAACGGGTCGCTTCTACGATTCGTTCTTGTGTTCAACAGCTCAGCTGTGGTATGATCTGCCGGCCACTGCGTTTCCTCCATCCTATAACATGGGTCTCTTCAAGGCCCAATTTCACTCCTTCCTATCCTCTAAAAGACCCTCCACATAGCATCCCCAAAGATGATATAGGCCTTGAGGGAAATTATTTCCCTCAGGTCTCCTGTGTGGAGTTACTGTAAAAAAATATTTCAATCGTTTCCACCAACGCCTGAAAAATAATAATTGAAAAATAATTTCATTCTCCACTCAAATAGATAATTTCTTTTTTTTTCAACTGAAGGAATTCCATCTTAATGATTGTAATAAAACTAATTTCGTACATTTCAGTTGTTCATTTTATGACCCTGGAGACGGATTATGAAGAAGTGCTTGTTCGAAACCGGTCCGGTCAGAAAATAAATAAGTGAAAAATATGTTTTATTATACTCATCATATAGATAATATCAGTGGCGTATTTGAAATCGCAAAGAATATCCGTGTATATTTTCTACTGACTGGAGAAAATATATAAATGTATATTCCAAAGCTATCTAAAAGAGAGATTTAATTATGTCAAAATTAATAATACATTTAGTGAACCCAAAACAACATCTTTCGGTATACCACAAGGTACTGTCATCGGTCCTATCCTTTTTATTATCTATGTAAATAAAATGTTCAACCTCCCAATATTTAGAGACATCATATCTTATAGACGATACTGGGGTGATCACAAAATAAAAAACGTGGGAGAAAAAAATGAAAGTAGCAAAAACAAATATAAACATATTAAAACATTGGTTCGACCAAAATTGTCTGTCACTAAATATCGACAAAATATAATTATTTTGATTGTTTATTTTGGCGAAACGTATTAGTTATAGAATGTCTTGATTTATTTTTAAGTAATGTAAGATATATGGTATAATCACTTAGGGGGGGGGACTTTTAAAAGTAACCTCTAATCTGTAAAAAAAGATTCAGAGATTGATTTTGAAAGCCATTCCACGAAAACCATCGATATTTCAAACTACACAGTTGTTTAATTTTATTAGAGCTCTCAGTTTAAATAAAATCTTTAAAAAAAAAACAAACAAATTTACAAAGACCATTTCAATTCAACAATTTTCATACTTACATAATTCAACTTAGAAAAAAACTAGTGCTTCTCAACTCCATTACGTCTATCAAGGTATAACATTTTTAATGCCCTCCCGTATTAAAATCAAAAGAGAAAAAAGTTATTATTACACAATCACAAATGAAACAATTATTATATAACTCTAACAATTATTACGAGTTTTTTTTTGTATTTCTTTCAGTGAATTTTACATAACTCTTGATAGTAAATACTGTATGTATATTAGTGATACAATTTTTTTTTAAACGAAAAAATACATATATTCTTAAAATTGATTATATACATTTCGAATGCGCTTATTATTGCATTCCAATTATCGTGAACTTACAATTTAACAAATGCAATACACAATTTATTATTCTAGAACCAACTCTGATGCTGTATTGTGAACGAGTTGGTTTCTATTATATTTATGCCTCAAATTATATTATATTGTATCTACTATGTGTAATTATATTAAATCAAATAAAAAAATAAGAATAATTTCTTAGACCAAATTTTATTGCATCATGTTTCACACAATTCAAATTCTTACTTCGCAATCGAGCAATACAATTTTCCACTTGAAATATTTATAAAGCTTGGAAACTAACGCCATTCCCTACCTGGTGTGCCTATACTTCGAATTCCTTTTTCTGTGCATATTTTCATCAGATAATATTGAGTTTTCGATATTTATCACATATAGCTTTCCTAATAATTGATTATAGGACTACCGATATTTGTTCTCCCTCTTGCTAAAATGCGTATACGAGTACATGATGCGATATCTCACTCAACTTTAATAATTTTTCCAGTAAATTAATTTACCGATTTTGATTGATTGCATGTTAGAATAAATTCCATTAGTTTACTGTGTTCAAGCGATGCACACTGAATTTTGTTTCGATGAAATTTTTGTATTTGATTTCAATATTTGAGATTCCGTTTATTCGAGAATATAAATAATGATAGTAATGGTTTCTCACAGCATGAACAAGAACGGACGTACGCCACACATGGTACCTTTTATCTTCCACGTAACGAAAGGGGCTAAATTTCCACTGAACTAGACGACGATTTTTCCTCTTTTCAATTCGAAATACCTAAATATTAGATGACAATATAATGGAACGCGATAAAGTGCAGCCAGCACCCATCTGCAGTCGATGCACTGTAGTACAGAACCTCTACTGTGCTGTGTGGAATAGAGATGGGCATAACATGGTGAAACTGTTCTTTTTTTCGCAACTCCTTACTAAATTGTTACACCCGTCTGCAACGCTATACGCGAAAATCTTTAAAAAAGGAGCCTGCTAAATAAATTAAACATCCACTGTAACTGTTCGAAACTTATTCGCTGACCGTTGTGACCAAACTCATTCCGAAACGGAAGAGAGGGAGCACTTTGATTAGGACATGTTAGACCATTAACTTGAGCGGGCTTAAATATAAGATTGCTATCAGCATGTGACGCTAGCACATAAAACACAGTTTACAATTCTTTAAAATAAATTAAATAAAAGCCCTACAGTAGCAATAGGCAGCCCACTCACTGGGTAGAGAACATTATCTCTACATTTATGCACCTCTAACCTCAATTGACGGGGAAGAGGGAGAAATGTTCTGTGGCACTGTACACAAAAATTTTACAATGCGATATGCGAATATATGATCGCAATAAACGAAAAACGTACTACGTAAAATAGTGATATTATCAATACCTACATATCGTATATCTTGCATAAAACTTTGTCAAACACCAAAGAATAATTCGTCCAGTATATATTTTTTTTTGATTTCGTTCACCTAAAGGTATGAATGAAAGGAGAGGTTAGAAGGAATTAATAACATTATTAAATATGGTTTACATTAAATCTATACATTTAAAAATGAATGTTAGTATCTTTGTCTGTCCTCGAGTTTCTCAAAAATTACTAGACCGATTTCGCTGAAAATAGTACAGTTTGTTCTTATTAGTGACAGGAGGTTTAGAGAGTAGCTTGAATCCAATATGTAAAACTGTTAATATAATGTTTTAAAATTAGTATTGATATTAGATCACAGACATACCACTCTGGTTAGCCACAGATTAGATATTCAAAAGAAATAGGTTTATTTAGGTAAAATATTTTCAAAAAGGAAAACGTAAAAAGGTACCTACTTAAGAACTTTATTATTTAGAAAAATTTTGGAAAAATAAATGTTTGGAATGAAATAAATTGTTTAAATGAACCTTTTTATCCTTGTTCAGAGATAGTAATAGTCATCACAGGGCATTACTTTTGATCTCAAATCAATTATGGCACCCAAACGATAAGCAAGAATTCACAATTCATAACTTAATTCCAAAAAAGCGAGCCTGGTTACACATCAGCTAGTACAAAAAAAAACGAAACCATGGTTTTTCCTTCTAATGTGTCATTTCATGTTTAAATAAATTTAGGACTGCTGAGAAATCGGACTTCCCTGGTTTCGTGGCTACGGTCTGTTCTGGATATAATGTGTTTTTGTATTTCTTGTTTATTTATTTGTAGGTTTGTCGGTACACTCCCGTATTTTATCTTGGATTAGTCCGGTTATCGACAAAAGGAGCCACTAAGGGCTATATTTTGTCGTCGTCAGTACCTGTACTAACCAATTTTATGTGTATTTGTGACTAATTTCCTTCTATGCGAAAGCTGTGCAGGGACACTTGAGGGTTTAGAGTCCTCTAAAAATTATAAATTCGTTTAATCAAAAATTAGAGTCCTTGACGTGCACCCTGAAGGAGTAAACATAAGATACTTATACCGGGGTGGGAAAGTGGTGGGTAACCTCAACTGATAACTCTTTAGTGTAACACAATTATAACCGCCATTGTGTCAATTGAGTTATTTTTCACGATAACTCTTCAACAATAACTCAAAAACAAAATAAATGTTTTATTTTAAAAGTGTGCTAGATGCTTAGAAAAGTTTTATAGTTACAGTATTAGGTTTTTCAACTAAGGGTATGAAATATTTTCAATTTGAAATATTTCAAAGATTTATTCAATTCTACTGAACCTGAATGTGATGTAAATAAAATAAAACTGTGACACTGGCTTTGGCATAGTTTTACACCAGATAGGGGTATATATTTATTCAGTTTCGAGTGACCGTTTCTTTTGAGAACCCAAAACCGTTTCAGTTATTTTAAAAAAGAAACTGAAATGTCCTTCTTTAGTTTGCAGTTGCTCGGTGCACCGGCTCCCGAGGTGAATAGGTGCATTTTATCGACGCGACGAAAAGCTTTTATACTGAATGATTGCATTCTATAGTGAATACAATTTAATGCGATATCCCGGTGGCATTCGGAAATTATTTATGAATGTAGGTTACGGTGTGAATATTTTATATGCTGTGATACTGCAGGTGTATTGCAAACTGAAAACCATTCAATTCACCGTTCGAAATTATTTTACAGAATATGTAGTAAGCTGATTTGAATATTCAAGTTTTCTGGACACTACGACATATCCTTCCAAAACCCCTATTCCTTTCTCCGTAACACATTATTTCACAAATTTCACAAGTACGGTAGCCCAATTTTTTTCTGGCAGTTTGGGTTGGTATGTGGTCATAAAAAAATGATAACTAGTAAACCAAGCATGAGTTAAAGAGAAAATATTTAATCATTGAAGAAAATAATATTAACACATCCCAAATGAAACACGTATCCGAAAAAACAACAGAAAATAAAAAGATTTCAGTCGCATCTGGTCCCTAGTCTGGAATCTCATCGTGTCCCAGATGCGACTGAAATCTTTTTATTTTCTGTTGTTTTTTCGGATTCGTGTTTCATTTGGGATGTGTTAATATTATTTTCTTCAATGATTAAATATTACAATGAGGTGTACAAACTTCAATAAGTTATAAATAATTGAAAAAGAGAAAATAGTTCAAATTTCAACAAATAAATGTACTTTTAATTATTTCTAATTTTGAAACTGTCAATTCATGATGGAATTCCATAAAAGGGGAAGACTGGCACAATGAATACTAAATCTATGGTATATATAGCATCGATGTCGGGAGTGAGTTCTCCTGTTTTGTAATATTGTTTTTATTTATGACTTGAAATTTGTTTTATTGCTGACGGTACTATTTACAATTATTTTATTTTTTTACAAAATAAATAAATGGAAAAAGTTACAAAGGTTTTTAAATTTTAAAAAATGTACATTCATACAATCATATTCTTCCCCCTGTTCTGCGGTACGTTAAAGGCATTCGTCCATAGTAGGTCCGGTCTCTCCTCGCACAGGCTGTGGACTTTGTTTTCAGATCAATGATAATTATAAAATGTCGTTGGAGATGTAAATTAACCGTAATTGAATATTCATGATTTCGTAATGGGAATAAAATTATACAAAATAAACTTCGTTCTCCGTAAATTTGGAGTGGAATAAAGTGAAAATATAATCGGAATCTACATTCTTGGAATGGCCTGTCAAATAGTCTGGGGTCAGAAACTATATATATTTTTTAATTATATTAAATACAGTTTCCTCTCATTCTTCTTCATTTTTTTTAATATTTCCTCGAGGCCTATTTTAGCTTTGAGGATACTGTATGGAGAGTCTACCCCATTCCTCCTCTTCTTCCACGCAGCCAGTTTACGTCTTGCCACTCTTCCCTCCGGCCTGCCTCTGATCGCTTCCACTAAGGTACTAATGACTTTTGATCTCCTATCATCTTTCAGCTATTTTTTTCCATATTGCTGAACCATTCCCGTATTTTAGATCTATATAATCAAATGATGTTTCTATCTTTAAGTAGATTCTTGAATTAATGGTGAACTTTCTTTCCTATCAATTTTATCTTAGAAACAATAGTCGGGATAGTTATTTTATTTTCAACGTTCAAATTAGATAAATCTTTGTCTTAAACAAAAAATAAATAAAAGAATAGTAAATTTTCAAGACAACCGTATGTACCCAGTTTTACGTGAAAAAACTTACTCAAGCCGCTTGAAAATTTCATGTAAGTACGGACCTTTTATTTAAAGTTTTCCCTTGATATGTCTTACTTGTAGCAAAGTTTTTTTGGTTGACTGCCGAGTGAATTGCTTTTTATTTTCCCATTGTTCAAATACATACAGAACTCTTAATAATCTTACTGTTCTATTTTCTTTAATGAATTTGGAAACTTATTTCCTCGCCGTTAACCTAAACCATATATTATCTAACCTGTATCACTTGGAGCAGGTCGATGAGTTTATGTATTTGGGAAGTATGTTTACGAGATATTGAAATACTGGTAGGGATATTGAAAGAAGGGTAAATGCAGGAAAACCCATTAACGGTAGACTGAACGTGATTGGCGCTAGCAAAAAGTTGTCCAAAGAAGCGAAACTAGCGGTCCACAATGGAGTGCTGATACCAACCATGATGTATGGCAACTGGCAATGAAAGGATGAGAGTAGACCGAATTCCGTAGAAATAAATTCTCTGAGGCGAATGTGTGGTAAAACAATATATGATAGTGTGAAAAATGTTGAGATTCGTAAAGAATGCAAAGGCAGATATATGCGTAATGAGCAAGATTAAGAAAGGGACGCATAGATATTTTGGAGATGTAGAGCGAATTAATGAAGAAAGGAGTATAAGGAGAATAAGTGAGGCGAATGTGAATGGAAGAAAAAGCCGGGGACGTTCGAGGAAGACATGGCATGATCAAGTGAATCAAATACTTGAGTCGAGCTATGTCAAAAGACGATAAAATAACAAAAGAGAATGTATGAGACGTTGTATGAATGTGGATAAAGCAAGAAGTCTATGCCAAGATCGAGTTGTTAAGTAGTCCGTCCCCTCTGCCTACCCCCGCGGAGAAACGGCGTGATGATTAGTTAGTTAGTTGTATGACCACATATAAACTATTCTTCTTTGATAACGTTATTCTATCGTAATAAATTTTCACTGTAAAAATATTGGGTGTGGATTGCAAAAAAATCAAGTATTTTGATTGGTCTTCGTGTGATCGGACGAATCTTATAAAATTATTTTCTAAATTGTTTCATTTTTGTAGCCAGTCCCATGAAAATTTTAATTTTTTTTTTTCAAACTAAATAAACGCTGTGGCGTCATAAACAAAGAGGCAGTCTCAATCTCTCCGATCCTCCCTTTTTTCAATGCTTTCACTTTCCGCAATACACAAGGTAGTAATCTAATAATAGACTAAATTTTACATAAAGCCCACATTATAAGTATCGTTATCCTCTGCGGCGAAACGGGATAATCTAAAGTTCACAAATCTCCGGAGACATGCCTATGTCATGACGCATGTAATGTGTTCTCATTAAAACAACAAGAGCCGAAATAGTCACATCATCTGACTTGCCAAAGAAATTACCACCAACTAACCGGTGAAGTTAGAACCGTGATTAGTTTATGTTTCGCCCAATGAATGGGTAATTCCTAGAAGTGTCATCTATTATACTCCATACCGATTTATACAAGTATCGCAGCCAAAGATGATATGAACACATTACTTATTATAGGAGACCCAGCGATAGGTCGTTTCTACGTCATCGACGATCGTCCTAAAATGATTTCATAAAAATCTTTCTCTCACATCTTGTATGAAAACGAAAAAGACAGAAGATACTAGAATGTCGAATTTCTTTAATCACATTCTCATAGAAATTTCGCAACATGTTTCTATCGTAGAACTTTTACGGTATTGCCAGTTAAAAAATAAACTTCAATCATTAATAATAATAATAATGTTCTATTACCTTATTTTTTTATTACAAATAATGATATTCTCACTGGGATTTCCCGTGCTGAGGATTCCATTTACAAAATATGAAATTATTTTATATTAAATTGATGTGATTTGTGAAAAAAAAAAAATTCTAAGGTTAGCTGTTTTAAGGGCAGTTGAGTAATTTCGGTGTTAGTCTGTATTTGGTGTTAATATATTTTCTATTTCAGATCTCCCTATGTAACGTATCCGGTGTTTTATTTCCACCACTGACGTCGTTAAATAATGAAAATTGTAGTTTTTTACTAAAGTGTTCGCTTAACATTTTGCTGAAATGTTGGTAGTGTAACCACCAAATATAGATATTTGAAATGTTTCTAACACTGGATGTAATATTATAAGTGGACGTATTTATGCAGAAAGCGTCCAACCCAAAAATATGAATCTGGGAAAAAGACGTTTTCAAATTTGACAATACAAAGGCATCTTACGTATTTGTGGAGTGAAAGCGAAAATAACAAAAATCATTTCAATTTTGATCTTAGATGTTTTTAGCATATAATAATAAAAATCCTTAAGAAAACATGGCAGTAGAAAGTAGATTTTTGGAAATATATGGATTGGACGCTTTCTGCATACCTCCGTACAATTGAAAAAAAATCTTTCTTGTTCTCGGAAAGTATTTAAAAAAAATTATCCATGCTGTTGTTTGTTAAATTGAGATTTGTTGCTACGGCAACAATCGCGAGATGATGTCTCAATAAAGAGGAATAGTAACACGTCCCTAAAGTCCCAAATAATTTTTTTATAATTTTCTATAGATATTTAAACAATGAAAAGTCTATCAATTGATTATTACATTATTCGCATACGATTTAGAGGAGTGCGGAAGCGTGCGGTGTGACTTTGCAAACAGTGTCAAAGACAAATAAGGGAATGGAGACTGCCGAGGAAAACAAAACCGAATTAACTTTACAATTTACTTGTCTTTATTTTTTTAATAAAATAGTATCTATCTTATTTTATTTATTTACGAAATTAATTTTGTTTAACGAACTCTTTGTTTATTATTCGTAAACCGACAATTAAACTTTTGTTTAAACTTTTTTTTTTCATATTATTATATGGTATAACTAGTAAATAATAACTCTGGTTTTTATTTCGATTTCACATATTTATTAATCTATGCGTATAAATAAAATCTTATGCATTTTACTCATCGATTACATCAGTACTTTTCAATACTACGTCTTTAATACAATATATTCTTACGTAAAGGTTAATTATACTAGAATGGTCACTGCCAACCTGCCATAAAATACGGAGCAAGATACGACATACGACCTATTGGTATACGTCACGATGACATGACACAACTTTGAATTTTAAAAAGTTGTTTTTTACTATCGTAAAAATAACACATTGTAAATTTTCTGAAAGGGTAATTAAATTCAATGTGACATTAGGTCGTACAATGACATCAGAGAGTATATAAAGAATAATAGCTCATGAAGGATACAAAATTAAAAGATCCACATAAAAGTTACAGTACACTTAGGTAAAACTAATATTGATTAAAAATATATGATACTTACCTTCCGTGCAGTTAAACAGATTCGCTACATCTGCGTAGCTCTTACTAACTTCGTGTAATCTAGGTACAAGTGAGTGTTTGTAATGCTCAGTCCTGGTGTTGTTACATTTAAACAGGATTTTGGAACGAGTTGCTCTCTTTGGTATATGAAATTAATTAAAGCAGGGATATCTATACTACCATTTATAATTTTGAACATAAATACTAAGTAGGAAATAGTTCTTCGATCTGAGAGATTTAGTAAATTCAGTTCTTTCATCGAATAATTATAGTTTATGCTTTCAATGGAAATACAGAATTTTGAAAAGTGCTTTTATTTTTATAAAATCGTATATGTTCTTTGAATCCAGTTGAGAAAGCCTTTCCCGTCTGCCTTACTTTTCAGTATGTTTACATTATCAAAGCAATAAAAATAACAACGTACACATAGGTAAAGTAGAATCATTTTAAAGAGATTCTGGCTTGTGTAGTGGTGTATTGTATAGTAGGACTTCTGTTAGAATCACTGTTGGAGTGCACCACTATACAAGCAAGAATTTCATTAATGACGTGCCTGTATACTTGTTTTCCCCTTATCGCGAAAAATAATATTCTACGGAAAATGTGGTATGATGCATAGTATGCTAAAAATATTGCGAAATATGACAATATTTCGTCCATTTGGAAAACAGTTTGTCCATTTGGATAATCATTTTAGAAATTGTTCTAAAATGATTATAAATATTGATTTAGCTCAATATTATGTACGTTTAACCAATCATTACCAAGTACCTATTGCAAAAATTGGTGGAACGTTGAAAAAAAACATTGTCAAGTGAACAAGTGAACAAAAATATTGTCCAAGTGGACAAGAATGTCGTCAAAATGAACAAACTGTATTCCGAACAGGCGATAAACTGTCATATTTTAAATATATAGTGTATGTGGCTGAGTTGGCATCGCGTTTGGGTCTCACGCAGGCGTCGTGAATTCAATTCCTCGGCTGGCTAAGTCCTCCATTTATGACACAAGCAACATCTTCCGCTTACTGTGATGGTAGTAGGAGATTTTCAAATATTCTCAGGTTATTCGTAACTAGGAAATATTTGTCTTTCTTTAAAAAAATATATATATATGTTATCACGTACCCGATAAAACCAATGATTCCTGAGCCTTGAAGTAATAAATGTACATGACATTTTGGTCTTTGGTGATTTTTTTATTGTTTAACCAAATACATTCAAATAAAACAGTAGGTATTAGACAGTTAGGGTTAGGGAGAAAGATTTTTGTCGTGAAAAAAAAACTTCAATTAAAAAACAAAAAAATTTCGCCAGAGACCAAAATTTCATACAAATCTTTTCGTAAGTAGCGAAGGGGAGGGCATGGTGCGGGGGGACAATCGCTTGGTGGTTTGACATCATATTTAATAAAACAAACCCTTTTTTCATAAACAAAGAATATATTTTATTATTCGCCAACCGGTTTCGCTTACATCAAGCTTCGTCGGGGCAAATATTATAACTAAAGAATAATACAGAGTTATCGTTCATACACAGTAACAGAATACAATATAGTGAAATAGAGATAATACAAAACGGAGAGAAAAGAGAACAAAATATTAGAGGGAGATAACAATAGAAAAGTATTGTGTGTATGATGGAGACAACATTAGCGTATATTAATAATAATAGATTGTAAATACATCAGTGGAATGGGAAAATAATGAAATCATTAAAACAGAAAATCATACAATATTTGTTCAAGAGCAGTTATTAATGGAAAATAGAATAGTTAGTTACATAATAACAATTAAACGAATGACTGAGGCAACATAACAACGGTATCTATAACGACATATGAGGTGGAAATTAATAATTGATAAGTTGGGGAGGATTCAGGGGAAACATGTTAAAAATCGGACTATAGGATATTTTTTTTAGATTTTTGTAGGTCATTTGGTAATTATAAATTCAAAGATATTTTTTATTTATTGTGCTTCTAAGTTGTCTAATATAATTCCTATACCGTTTTTGTGTAAAAGACAAAATATAAAACAACAAAAATTAAAATATATTTTTGGTTTATGACAAAGCGTTTGTTGTATATAATTCGTTTGAATCATTTACTCCAAATAAGCTCAGAAAGAACTGGTTAAAATTTGTCGGGTACTTGCTGATACGCCATACTACGTATATTAAAAATACATTTTTTACGGGATTAAAAGATATTATTCCTTTTCATATAATATTTATACAATGACCATAATCGACCACAAAATAGCATCATTGACCATGTTAACGTCGATTTGAAAAAAAAATGGCAAAATAAATTGTTTAAATTGATCATTGAACATCACAAATTTGATCAAACTTCATTTGTCAAATTAGACTAAAGACTCTTTATCAATGACATCTTGCAAATACATCACTGTGATAAGTGTTCATCACTAGGTGAGTGTTGTTTGGGTCATCTCTAATCATCCGACCTATAAATGATCTCGCCAATCTAAATAAGATCTTTAAACTCCTAGGCCTCGGACAGGAAATTGAAAATGATTATCTGTTCAATAAAAAATTTCGGTATTTGAAAATGTTTCACCAATCTCACCGGAAGTAAAATAAAATCCCTAAACTAAACCCCCCCCGAACTTCTTTTATTGATATACTTTCATATACCAAGTTTGTCAGAAGGTAACTTACCATTGTAACAATAAAGGAATCAATTAAGAATCAAATTCAGTGATGAATCGTCTGCATAGCTTAGGTGATTAGTACTATATCGACACCACGGGTATTGAAATTCTAGCAACTTCATTGACGTCAGAATTAATGGACTTGCCTAATTATTATTTGAACGGCTGGAGACAAAGGTCACGTGACGCCCATTTTGGCACCAATCTAGTTGAATGGCGTCCACATTTGTTTCACGTAATTTGTACTGCGGTAAGCAAATTACAAAACATTTATAAAAAAAGTCGAACCAAATACTCTAACAAAATAATCGGTTTTTAAACAAGCCGAACCTTTTTACTTATTTGCTGTTTTACTTAAATTGGTTTTACAGCTCGCCCCTCTTATTTAGGTTTCCTCCCGATGCGTGTTAGGGGATCTATATGTATTATTTACTTTGTGATCAACTTATTAAAATAATATCATTAAACCTGCATGCCATTCTTGTACTGTATTTATTATGTTATGTCTGTATTTATATATTTTGAATTACCAATGTGTGCATTTTATGTTTCAAATATATTTTTTTAAATTTATCAATATAATAATATTTAAAATACCAAATAAGGCGTGAGTGAATTAATTAATATAAAACAGACCGTTCTTCGGGCGTACACACTTCTATCCGGTAATCTATTCGGTTGTTCCACCAATCTGAGTTACACCTTGTTCGCATTCCTCGTGGGATGTTGGTAGATTGACGGTATTTGATATTGTTTGTTAACTGGAATACCTAATGTAGATTCCATTAGATACGTGGAATTATGTAAATACCGAAATCTGCGGCGGAGGGATGATTTGCTATATTTATTTTGTTAGAATGTACCGGCGTTTCTCGGAAACTCACGCGGCGTTGGGCTCGTTTGCCTAATTTGAAGTTTTTTACGCGTTCCAAGGCCCGACTAAAACTTTACCCTTCTTGTTTGTTGTTCTACAGTTTACGCAAAGTGTAAACGGTTATTGAAGTATTCATGATGTATTCTCAAAAATTTAGTATTCTGGATTGATACTTTTAAAGGTAATTGTTTTGGATTTAAGATTATTTATTTGTATGAAACAAAAAAAGCTTTTAAGACAGATATTTATTCTGTATTATTTGTAATTCGTTCAGGTAAATAATAGAAACATGTTTTTTTCCCCATATTTCTATTAAGTAATTTAGGTGAGACTGGATTAAACTAAAGTATAGGCCCCTCTTAACGTGTGCTGGAAAAAAATGAGCTATTCTACCAAATACACCAATTAGAGGGATGATTTTTTCTTTTAGTTTTTGTATGTGTTGTTTAAAGGACAAGTGTTTATTAAAATATAGGCCCAGGTATTTTTCACTATCCAAAATGCGTACGTTTCTTATTCCTAGTTGTAATGGTTTATCAATCGTTTTTCTTTTTGGTCAACTTAATATCATGTAACCAGTTTTTTTTTTTTTAAATTAATTATTAATATGTTTTTAATAAGCCGATTTTCCTCATGTATTGAGATCCAGTTGAGATTTTTCTAATAAAATTTCCAGGTTTTTTCCGAAGTAAAATATTGCAGGGTCATCTGCGAACAAGTATATTTCACCATTTAGATTTAATTGACATATATCATTTATATATATTAGGAATAAAGGTGGCCCCAGTATGGAACCTCGAGGAACTCCATAGTTTATGCTATTGAGTTGACTGTTTTTATCTCATATGCTAACATATTGTTTCATTTTGTTTAGGTACGATATGATAAGTTTAAGAGCAGGACCAGTTACACCTGTTTTTTTCTATTTTTTTAACCAATATTTCATGACTCACGGTATCGAAGGCTTTTTGGAAGTGTACTAGAATTGCTATGACATAATCTCCATTATCTACGTTGGTTCTAAATATGTTTGTAAGGTCATTAGATGCAGAAAGAGTATTTGACTTTCCAATTAGTTAATTGGCTTGGGTAGAAAAAAATTATTAAATAATGTCACTTAAACTTATTCATTCCCATTATTCAGAACACACTTAGTAGATATCGAACCATGCTGATTAGTTTAAGGGATTTTATCAAAAATTAATTGTAAAATAAAACCAGCATGGTTATGCAAACAAACCCGTAAACAATGCTTATTACCAGTTCCAGCACTACTACCTAGTGACGAATCTCATCTGTCATATTTGAAATTTACGTGAATAATGCATACGTTAATCTCGCTAATATTTACGTAAATCGGCTACTTTCGTCAGTGTGTACTTCAATTATGCATCTAGCGATTCATGTCGATGATATTAATTAATAGAGGATAAATTTCAATCTAGAGCAGTCTAAACAGGGTCTTAAATAAGCAATATTAGAACATAGTTTATTTCCAACGGTTAGTTAGTTATAATTTCATGAATGATGCACAGATTTCAGTGAAACAAATAATAATTACAGTTAGGTTCCTCACATATAGAACCATGCGGGTTTGTGTGAAGGACTTAATCAAAAATCAACACTTAAGTAAAACCCGCAAAAAATAAACAGTTGCGGCACTTGACGTTTCATAAATCGCGGTGAAATTTTTGAATTTGCAAAGAAAAAAAAAAATTCTCTATTAAAATCGTGGACAGCTCGTGTAATATTGGTATTGTCTATGCTACGACCTACGAGTATGTACAATATTATGATAAACTCCTCTAAAACCCTTTAAACCTGCCCATAATAATACTTGTTACCATTTTTATTATTTTCAGTTGTTTAAATATTTTTAATGTTATAAGTTATTTCACAATATTATGTACTTAACATTTGTGTTATATGCTAGATAAATTTATCTACGTAATGTCATAAATAAAATAGCTTTAGCCATGTTTGATGACTAAATCCGAATACCATCCGGATACATCCTCGCCTTCCTCTCACCAATCTCCTTCGCCTCAGTAGTACCTTCAACCTCACAATATACCCCAAGTGGGGATGCCATAATCCCACTGGCTCCAACCGGTTGGGAGCAGTTGGGACTCTTCTACAGTAGGTAATAAAAAAAAATTACTTCACTGTACCGGTTTGGTACCTGAAAATTAAAAAAAAAACTTTCTTGCAATTTAACTAACTAACTAACTAATTAACCATCACGCAGTTTCACCGCAGGGGCAGGCAGAGAAGACGTACCGCCAAACAACTCAATCTTGGCATACACTTCTTGCTTCATTCATATTCATACAA
Organism: Halesus radiatus; assembly: GCA_022606495.2. NCBI lineage: Eukaryota > Metazoa > Arthropoda > Insecta > Trichoptera > Limnephilidae > Halesus > Halesus radiatus. The sequence continues at coordinate 23,220 of JAHDVE020006206.1, forward strand.
CGCCTCATACATTCTCTTCTGTTATTCCGACTTCTGACACGGCCCGACTCTAGTATTTGATTCACTTGATCGTGCCATGTCTTCCTCGGGTGTCCCCGGCTTCTTCTTCCATTCACATTCGCGACATATATTCTCCTTACACTCCTCGCTTCGTTCTTTTGCTCTACATGCCCAAACCATCTAAGCGTCCGTTTCTTAATCTTGCTCACTACGCTTACATCAGCCTTGCATTCTTTACGAATCTCAACATTTTTCACAGGATCATACATACAATTTTATTAGAATAATCACTATGCGAAAGGACTTAAATGTTAGAATGTATTATGCTATAATTATATTTAATTTGTATGGAAATATGTCTAGTCGTACGTGATCTTGAAGAGAATTACCTCATTATTTAATTCCACGTAGATTTCGGATGTCGTTATCTTTTGCTTAACATGTAAACATAATTAATGTTTTGTGAACGTAACATAATAATGCCAAGTATGTCAGACTAAAATCTAAAACAGATACGAATATCCCTAATAAATCTCATAAAATAGCCTTCGTGAGCGATAGGTGGGTAAAATTAAAAATCATAATGAGGTTATCAGTTTACAATTGAGTTTAGATACCAATCCTGCTGGATGGCAGAGAGGCTTAGAACTAGTAGAGGGTGGACGGACTTAAACTGAATGTTGAATAAAATCCCTGAGGCGTTAGTGAGATAAAAATGTGTGTGTGCGCTGACTTCAGAATTAATAAACTTTGCCCTATGTTCCATTTCGACGGCTGCAGGCAAAAGTTACGTGACACCCATTTTTCTACTAGCCTAGTTCTCTGCCGTCCACGTTTATTTCGTGTGATCTTGATAGCGGTATATAAAGTTACAAAACATTTATAAAAAGGATTAAATAAAACATTCTGTTTTTGTAAACAAGGGGAATCTTTTTACTTATTTGCTGTTTTACTTAAATTCGCGGCGCGCCTAGTTCACCCGTCGCTCCCTTATCTTGGTTTCTTCTCATTGCTTTTTAGAGCATCTCTACGTATTATTTGATCTGTGTGTATGAGTGATTTATGAATAAATAGAGTAGAAAATAGTAGAATTGTTCATTTGTTACGATTATTATGAGTCACCAAACAAGGATGATTACCCCACCCATCGCTACACGACCCAACTAGAATCAAGTTCAAAGAAGCTGCCTTAGAGCACCAAAATGAATTCAACGTACAACAGACAGAAAGGTACCTCAAGGCCATGCCGTTTCCACGGCAGTTGAATCCTACGCCTGAGAGCGGCAACACATCGAGTGTGTTGAGACACGCTCCAGCAGCCACACGCGCCAATTGAGTCGTCATAGTAATCCAAATTAATATAATGACAGTGTCGCAGTGAGGGCAGTTTAACTATTAATAATTCTTATAAACCACCAAGTATCGTTGGCCAAGCACTCTGATCAGCATCTCCAGATATGTTCCTCGGCCAGACCGCCTCTCACCAGCGTCCACAGGCGCCACCCACTGCTTCCAACGACGCCAAGAATCCCGCCAAGGCTACACAGGTTCTCATTATTTCTGGCACCATGTCGCATATCAAAAGATCTCGTTAAATTTGCAATGCTTCAAATTCAATATGATATTATAGTTACGACGGCCTCCATGGTCGAGGGGTAAGGCTCTCGACTACGAATCCGAAGGACGCGGGTTTAATTAAATCCCGTCGTGCGCAAGTAATTTTTATTTTAATTAATTTGTGTTGTTTCACAATTAATTCATTTAAAAATAATGAATAGTGTATTTGCGCACATTCCTGACTGTAAGATATTCTGAGTATCGCCCTGATAAAAGACCACCATTCAGAATTAAAACGTTGCTTGAAATGGCTTTTAGACGTATTTGGTGACCAGATCTGAATAATCAGGTATTTCCCCTTTTCCCCACCTTCCTCTCCCCCTTCCCCTTCTCCTCCCCAATACCTTCATCCTCACAACATTCCCCAATTGGGATTACCATAGTCTCACTGGCTCTAGACGGTTGGGAGCAGTCTGGGACCCTTGTGCGGTATTCATATAAAAAAAAAACAAAAAAACTGCAAGGTAAACTATATTTTTTTCCCCTGTAGTATTTATTTATTTACGCCCATTACAGGCTTTTACATGGAAAATTATAAATAATATTGAAAAGGCATATTATGTACTATAATAGATAGCAAAAATGATAACATAACAAATAACCTAGCTCTACTCGATGAAAAAAGCCGTAATAATTAATGCATGCTTCTACTGTAACAGTGATGTGCCAAAAATATCAACATCGAAGTATTTATTCCCCACATCTTGAATCCATTGCATAGGGGAATAATATTGCGACACCGAAGTGGAATAGTCACAATAAAATGGTAGGTACTTTCTTATCCTACCAGGTACATGAAAAGTGATCAAATATAACAGTTCAGGGATATAAAACAATGAATTAACAATCTTAAATAAGCATGTTAAATCGTAAATAATTTTACATTAAGATAATTTTTAAAATTTTAATGAATAAAGTAGATAATCGTATTCTATGCATTATCTAGGAAATATTTTTTTATTTATTTTTATGAATGTGGTAATGTTTTTCTTTTTTTTAATTATGATTTTTTCTACTGGGTCCCAACTGGAAATATTTACCAAATCTTTTTCAGCTTCCTTCTGAAATTAAGTTCACTTTTTTTTATTAATCTTCGTAATATTCTTCGAAATAGTATTCTAAGGTTTTTTTAGCGTATTCATTTAAGTATCTGGGAATTACAAGTTTATCGTTTACAGTTTGTCTTGTGTTGTAAGTTATGACTATTAACCACTACTTTGTAATATTCAGATGTGTGCTGACTCACAATTTAAGCCACAATATAGCACGAACAGATAATAAGTTTACAGAATCGCATAGTAGTGATTTTGGTACATAATGTGAATTAGCAAAAAATGAGTGCAGGCCAGAACCAAATTGTGTTACAAGAGTTCTGGTAATTTACCAGATTGTGACATGAGGGTGCGTATTCGAACTATTTGTAAGGGCCCCAAGTAAAACGGCGTTTGCGGAATGAACATTAGGGCAATTACTCTCCAGTGAATGACCCATAAACAGAAATGCACACGTAAAATGCTTAGCCAGGCTAGCCGGTTAGGGATTACCTAAAGTCACTTACAGAATAAGTAAAAACAAATACAAAAAACGGAAAATATATTTACGCATCGGTGCACAAATGCGTCCACAGCCAGCAACACTGTAAATGACTTAATGTACAAAAAAAATATTAATCTCTATTATAAACTTCTTTCGCTTTTAAATATCCTGCAACACTAAAAATTATAAATATTTCAAATAAATACCAACTCTTGTTCCACCAATCTTCTAATAAATGTAATATCAATAGAAAAGGAGGATAAAATAGCAACTCTAAAAATATCATCTCTGTGAGTATGTTTAAATTTTCTAATAAAACTGTGTTCATCTAAAGCGACTTGCCAGGTAAGTATGTTTTTCTGTATCTGTTTGTACATAATTAGATAAATAATAGGAAGTAATATTTGTACAGCGCCTTTGAAGTGATTTTTCACAAAAACGGCGCTATACAAACCATCCAATTGTTATTATTAACAGTACTCTAGGTGATTAGGTAATTTAAATAAAGGTAATACAAAAATATGGTTATATTGTTACACAAGATTCTAGATTGAGCCTAATGCTTGTAAAGGGCTTGCTAGTGATAAAATAAGATTTGAAGGTACCGTGGAAAGGTAACTATTGGAGAGGCGGCCATCAGTATGGCAACGAAATATAGACGGTTGTCGGGTTTTTAGCTGTCAAATTATATAACAAACTCCCACTTAATATCAAAAAAGTAATTCAATCAATAATTGCATTAAGTCCATCAAAACGTGGCTTAAGGAAATACCAGAACAAGAACTGACTACTATTCTCAAAAATATGTCATAGAAATTACTGGAAAGACCCTACCCTAAACTTGAAGTTGAAATATAGAAGTCGCTGAAACCCCTTTGTGCAAAACCTGGTCCGCCTCAGCACAGGGTCCCCTAGTGAGGAGAACTATGAAAAAAATTCTATAATATACATGTATTTTTAATATTTATACCTTACCTTTAAATGTCATAATTATATGGAAACTAATAAATAAAAAATAAATAAAAAATGGTGGTTCCGTGATGATATAGCGCACTGGCCATCATCGTCGGGACGAAATGATTACGGTTCTTAGATGGATTCGTAATGGTGTAGAGCTGACCAGCACTGACAGACTGGGCAGCGAAAAATTGTGTCCCCTCCACTCGCTTCGTGATGATTCTCCAATGAAAAGGTTCCATCAGGAGCCAGGGTGTTGTCCTCCAAGGTGCTGTTGAGATGATTGCAGATGCATTTCTCCAAAGCCAACAAAATCCCATTGCGACGTTGTCAATAAAAATGGCAAGAAATGAATTGTCGATTGACAGCAGGCATACCAGATCCGGGCCCACCTACAGTTGTCCAATAATTCATCAGCTTCGTCATTATAGTTCCTTTTCAAAGTGATCCAGAGATAATAAGATAAGTGGTATATACAAAGTGTATTTTCAATTTATATAATTAATAATGATGCCACAAAGTTACAAAGCATTCGAAGAAATTATAATAAGATTCATTTAAGGCCCTAAACGGAACTATATATAACAACAGTTTTGTTACGAGTTTTTATCCATACCGATTATCTCTCCCGGAGAAAATAAACGATTGTCATGATAAAAATACCAATTTGTTTATAAATTCCCGAGGCCAGTTGTAAAACCCATAAAACATATTTTCATTTCGGTGTGAATGCCTTTTCTTTATAGGATATTATTAAAGACTATCTTCGGCCTATAAAACAAAGGGAAACTCCACCATTAAAGCAGACCGAAACCAACAGCTGTATAATGCGGAAACGGGAAAATTGATATAAAGAGGCATATTTTAAAGCTGTGCCGTCTTGGCTAGATATTCTATTTGTCCGACTTAAATTTTATAGCTTGTGTATTAAAACTGTCGTGAAATTAAATGTTCAATGTGAAATATTACTTTTAATTCACGAATTTTGTGTTTCATTTTATATGAAGTCTGGAATTCCGAGAAAGAAGCCATTTAGTTACACTTGTAAATTAATTTCATCGTGTGTTATTGGGTAATATACAACTCTTTATGCGTAAAGGACCCTTTGAGCAAAGGTCAAGTTCTAAATTATTTACAGGCTTCCTATGCAAATTTAAAATACTTTGCTAAACATTGTTTTAAGCACAAAATTTGGGTTTATATTTTAGCAAACGAGCTGATGCCTGGGCTTAATGTGAAATTTTAAGAAAAAATATTAATTATTGAAACGGTTCCTTGGTTTAATGTGAATTAACGGGATGGCTCTGGCTTACTTTTCGGAACTACGCATCCCTGAAAATTCCAATTCACGACAGTCAATCAAAGCGCACACCAGGCACTAAGTTCGGTGAGCATGCTTTAGACGTGCCAAACCCTGGACTAAAGCCTGGAATAAACTGCCATACGATTTAATATTAATTAAAGACTCTTTTTTTAATAAATACCGATTATTCTTTAGCTATTAACTAACTAATACATATTAATATCAACAAATAAGAATAAAATAGTAATTGTAATATCATGCAATGTGCATTATTTTTAATATTGTTTAATATGCGTTGAAAATTATATGTTCCCAAGCTAAAACTTAATAAAATTAACTGTTAATCTGTCAGGTAAGTATGTTTCTGTATCTGTTTGTACGTAATAAGATAAATAATAGGAAGTAATATTTGTACAGCGTCCTTGGGGTGATTTTTCATAAAAACTGCGCTATACACAATCATCCATTTTTTATTATATAATGAGACATAAAATTACCTCATTAAAAACATATACTAAATTTATATTGAATTTAAAATGAAACATACAATAATATTTTTTTTTTAAATCATTACAACTTTCTCAATGTAAACTCGAGCCAAACCTTTAAAAGTACTAGGGTTACGGAGATAAGTGTGAAATTCTATAATGAAAAAAAAATGTATTTAAAACTACATAATAAAATGTAATATTTTGAAAATATTGAATTGCGATTGTGTACCTGGAAAGTTATGTATCATTGTGTATGATTTACCATATTATTTTCAAGATGTTTCGTATTTGAAAAAAGGCCTTTGTGTTAGAGGACAATAATGAGAAAGAATGCGTACATTCGTTCATACGTAAATGGCAATATCTCTTTAATCTTATTGTATTAGGGAATACTGCACAATCTGGTTGAATAAAGCCTCCGCACCTCGTACTGTAGGAATAAGGCTATTGTACAAATTGTGATCCTTGTACTTTTTATGAAATATACTTTTTTAATAAAATAATATTTCTTTTTATTGATTTGTTATTAAATATGACACTGATTTATCCATTAATAATACGTATTGTATAAATAACATATTGGATTTCAATCAATATCTTTTCAGTTCTAAAAAACAAATTGGTATATTTTTCATATTATTTACGATTCTGAGGAAAATGTGCAATAAAAATTAAAACCTTAACAATGATCCACTAGAGGTTTCAAAGATGATAATGTCCTATTTCTAGGTCATGATCGAGACTATCTTGAATTTCACAATCACCCATAAGATGACCATTCTCTTCCAGACAAGCCATGATGTCTGGGTTGGAAGTTTGCTCCAGACTCACGTCACCTCTGCCGCCAATATCTTCCGATATCTGATCTATGCTTTTAGTGACACGACCTGCTACTATGAAGACAAACGCATTGCTGAGAAACGAACTCAAATAAAGCATGTCTTGAAAGAGGATTCCATGACAATTGATCCCCCGACAGCTGGCCTTCCGACAGTTGGCCCGACGACGGTTGATCCCTCTGACAATTCATCCTGTAAAGGATTGTTTCTACTGAACGTCCTCATATGTAAACTAAGTATGCAGAGAGGATATGCGAACATGTAACCAATGTAGATATATTTTTATCTGCAGGCGTCTTGAGTGGAAATCCGGTACATAAAATATTTTTTCTAACAATAGACCTAACCTAACCTATGCCATCGTTGGGGATGCTGTGTGGAGGGTTTTTTTAGGAAATGAAGGAGAAAGTTTTGGTAAAGAAAAGGGTATGTGGTATGTTTAGAAATCTGGAGGTCAATGTGTCCGGGAGTGACGGACGTTTGAGTCCATCTCCCCCACTGCAAGGCAATAAGTCGAAAGAGTCAGGCTGAAGAGGTCAAAAGGTCTCCCCCAACCAGTCTTTCCCGATAGTAGATTGGCAAACGCATCCACCGCCAAGACATAGACAAACCTCATCCTATAAACCCGGACACCAAACGCAGCGAACCACTTGGAGTGACCTAGAGATGGCAGGAGTGTGGGTTATTCAATAAATAGTTTCCGGGACGACGATACCCATATCCGCCTACCAAATTGTAAGTAGATATGGCATATTTCCCTAAACAGACTCTATATGTAAGTAGGTATGTCATGTTTTATTATTCGATCGTATGCCTCATTGTATACACCTTCCGTGATTCGGCAATATTGTTAGTAAACATATTTTGTATGGCGGATTTACACTCAAGAGTACAGCATAAATAGTCTTTTAGAGTTAGAGGATCAACTGTTCGAGGGATGAACTGTCGGCGGGCCAAATATCGTAAGGCTAACTGTCGGGGGATCAACTATCGGGACACTGAAGAAAACTAGCGCGATCGATCGGCGCTTCAGTGAAAAATTAGTTTGAAGTTGGACATAATAAATTTCACTCCTCGCTTCTATTCTAGACTTAAATCTTCGATTGAATATTATATTAATTAATCATTTAATCGCCATTCAGCCGCTAGTAAAAAGGGCCATTAACATGTATTTTCAAAGTATTGTATTTGTAAGTTATACAGTCGTAAGAAGCGATGGGCAGTGTTCATTATACACACTTCTACACCTGATGGTGTAATCAAAATTCTCAGCTGACTAATGATACTTGCAGCCAGTGTAATACTAGCAGGACAATTTAACGCAGGGATGGCGAACTATGGCACCCAAGAAACATGAGATAAATCTCTTCTGGAGACCTCTCCTATCGAAGGTTAACAATTATTGTTCGTTATAAGATCTAGCAAACCATTCACTAAACCCGAAGCCATTGTTCAACTGCATTATATTATGCTCTGCTTTATAACTCCACTGAAAAATATAATGGGTGTAAGGATATATATTCATGTAGATCAGCAAACGTCAATTCTGAATATTGTAACGTAAATACTGACCCCGAGTCTATGATTGGGATAATTGTCTACGGAAGAGATTGGTGAGAGGATGTCTATGGGAGACGGAAGACGGAAGGCAGCAACTCAACATGGCGGGCGACATAACCTGACTGGAGCGGTCGTGATCGACGTGTGTTTTTTGGGAGAGATTATGTATTTGATTTTCTATTTTGTTTGACGTCGGAGGGCGTCTACTGAATTTGCCCGAAGTGGGTGTGTTTTTGTTTTATTGATTGATCGATGGCCGGATTGTGAGGTATGATGAAGCAAACCGCGCGTGCCTGCTGCTGTGGTGAAAATCTCGGAAGAAGTGATGAGCGTACCAAAAAGGACATAAGGTAGCATCTGCATATTCCATTGTCTGGACCCCACGGAAGAGGCTATGGCGGATGGCGCTTCAGAAGAGTCGTCCTAGACTTCTTTTTTGAGATTACTACGATCGGTGAGCATCTGGACCTGGAGAGGCCTTCCATGATGCTGAGGAGAGGAGTCGGACCATGAGAGCCATCAATTATTGTTTGAACCTTTTCGTGTTGGGATCAATCCTTCTCTATACTCTTTTCATTGCTAAACCATGATAGATGTGGTTATAGAATCATTAAATTTATGTTCTTTCCTTTTACAAGGGTTTTATTTACTGTATCAATCAATACATCCCACTTCCCTGTGCTTCACCATCATTCTCACCCACGAATCTTGAGATGAGAGAACATTAGCCGTCGTATCATATATACGCTACATTATGGTCCAGATGCTCACCGATCGTAGTAATCTCCAAAAAGAAGTCTAGGACGACTCTTCTGAAGCGCCATCCGCCATAGCCTCTTCCGTGGGGTCCAGACAATGGAATATGCAGATGCTACCTTATGTCCTTTTTTGGTCCGCTCATCACTTCTTCCGAGATTTTCACCACAGCAGCAGGCACGCGCGGTTTGGCTTCATCGCCTCACAATCCGGCCATCGATCAATCAATAAAACAAAAAACACACCCACTTCGGGCAAATTCAGTAGACGCCCTCCGACGTCAAACAAAATAGAAAATCAAATACATAATCTCTCCCAAAAAACACACGTCGATCACGACCGCTCTAGTCAGGTTATGTCGCCCGCCATGTTGAGTTGCTCCCTCCCGTCTGCCGTCTCCCATAGACATCCTCTCACCAATCTCTTCCGTAGACAATTATCCCAATCATAGACTCGGGGTCAGTATTTACGTTACAATATATAACATTTATATACGGAGAATTTATAAATTGTTATTTAAAGTACAAAATCAGATAATCAAAACACCGTGTTATGTTGGTACCATTGCATTTGGAACATCTGACGACACGTGCGCATTCTATTTTTGGATTAGTATGAAAAAAATATTTTTCGATTTTGTTTTGAATTTTAAATGTGTATTTTTTTAGTATGGCAGAATATTAACATAATTTTGGTTACCTTAAGCTTTATAATTTTTGTTCAATATAAACAACTATTATTCGTGAAAGAAATTAGAGTATTCATGATCAAACCAAATATTAACCCTTACCACTCCTTTGTCGGGTGCAGGCCGACATCACTATTTGTACGCTACAACTCAGTTGTCGGCTGGCGGCCGACAAGATAAGACGTGCCCGCGCGATGTATTTTTGCGCGCAAAACTTCACACGTGACGTTGTTTCTTGTGATTATTCGATAAAAAAACATTAAAATTCTCGTTTTAATAAGATTTTGACCGTTTTCCGTTTTTGTTTTACTATAAAATAACCTTTTTGTAACTGACTAATAAATTAATATTTTGACATTATTTGAATTAGAGTTGGCTGACAACAAACATTAAAAAAAATAATGGAGTGGTAGGGGTTGATACGGATATTATGATAATGTTAATGCTCAATACTATTATTATTCTTTCAGGAAAAGTTTCTAAAAAGCTACATAATTTTATTACTTATGTTTAGTTATGGTTTACCATGAATAGAATGTACAATTATGTACGGTAAAGCTCATCCTTGTTTTTGACATTTGACATTCTAACCTCAAAACTGATCAAAACCGACCGACCATAGATTTGGAGCGTCTTGACAGGCTTTGAAAAATTGAAACTTTGAAAATTATTTTAAATATGCAAACTAACTTTAGAAAAAATAACGAAATATATTGGTATTTAAGTTAGAAAACAATATTGATAAAAAAAAATGTAGTGGAACGCAATTCCTGTTCTTTTTAAGGAAGATTTCTTAACTTTTTCCTTGGGGTTCTTCTCACTTAACTGCGGTCCCGGTTCTGTCGAATGACAGCTGTCAGCTGAATTCAGCGAGCAACATTCATCAAAAATGTCAATATTTGCGATGTTTTAATAAGAGAAAAACGCAATATTAAGTATGTTATCAATTACGTTATTATTTACTTTAAACATAATAAGTTAGTAAACATTATATAGATGTTGACATTTTCGACAATTCACGTCAAGCGCGACATTGAAGAGAGTCGATACGACCGGCCGAGTCCAATGAATTCGATTCCGAAGGCGGTGGACTCACTCCGAGTTCGCAAATCCGGATTCACTCGTTTCGAACTCACACTCGAGGAACGGAAAATGTTTTGGATTGGAGTCAGAAACGAAAGGCGTTATTATAATTAAGGCCTATTCGTTAGTGTAATATGAACGATTTTTGATTCCGGAACGGCGGACCTATGCAGACCGAAAGAAATGAAGACCGAGTCCAAGGAAACGAGTCCGTGTGGCTAAACTGAATTGGAACCGAGTTTTTAAAATAAGTGGAATGTCCCAAAAAAAGGTCATTACTATCTAATGAGGTAGGTGTCTTTTTATAAAACGTGATTTTTCATTTAAAGGCTTATTTATGATATTTAAAAAAAAAATTTTTAAATATTCAAATTAATTATAATATAATGTAATTGTTTTTAAAAGCTTTAGTTCAAAATGTTATGTCACTTGAAGATATTTCATCACTTTGTGTTTTCAAATAATCTCTTTACAATCTATTGTATTTAGAATCTTCTTACTATGTCTCACCGGAATTACGCAGTTAATCAAGAAGTCTTTAACCCTAAGGAAAAACGTAAGGAATATTCTTTAAAAAGAACGGGTATAGCGCCCCAGGAGTTTCTTATTACCAAAAAAAGTACCCGCAATTCAATTCCTTTACAATACAAAGAATTAAGAATAAATTATTACGATTTATAAACTGTAGAGTGAGAATTACAAGGGAATGTATAAATTACGAACCTTTATGTCACCTCAATTTATTAAAATTATCAGAACGTAGAATAATTATAGACTTAATAATAATAATTTATAATAATTGATTTATTCCGGAATGTGAGTAGGTTAGTGCAGTCCCACACATCCCATAAAGTATATACAAATAACATATATAATATACATTAAAAAAATATATTAAAAAATGGAAATGTAAAGAAAATATGAGAGATTTTATTGAATTTTGACGGCCTCCATGGTCGAGGGGTAAGGCTCTCGACTACGAATCTGAAGATCGCGGGTTCGAATCCCGGCGTGCGCAAGTAAATTTTATTTAATTAATTTGTGTTGTTTCACAATTAATTCATTTGAAAAATAATATACGAGTATAGTATATTTGCGCACGTTCCAGAGTGGAAGATACTCTCAGTATCGGCCTGGTGAAAGACCACCATTCAGAATTGAAACGTTACTTGAAATGGCTTTTAGCCGTGTTTGGTTACCAGATCTGAATAACCAGGTATTTCCCGACCTCCCTCTTCCCCTTCTCCTTCGCCTCCCCAATACCTTCAGCCTCACAACATTCCCCAATTGGGAATGCCATAGTCTCACTGGCTCCAGATGGTTGGGAACAGTTGGGACTCTTGTGCGGTATTCATATAAAAAATAATAAAAAAATAATAATTAATTGATCAATCAGAAGGGTGCAGGTTCGACTCCTGTCGGCGACATTTATCTTTTCTCGGAAGGTTTTTTCAATTTGGATGAGTGTTTCAGGCTAATAATTATTGTTTATAAAAAAAAAAAATTATTTTACTTGAGATCGATGGAGCTAATATATTTCTCCATCTTGCTTCTATGCTGGAATCTGTACTCTGGCGGGATTCAATGATGAGGATATTTTCGGATTTATTTACCCTCTCCCTAAGTCCTGCCACCCGGGCTACACGGTCAAGAACTCGCCCCTACGTGAGCATGTTGAATGCACTGCAGTGTCTGGAAAAACCGAACATCGCGCGGTAAGCGTTGTTATATTGTACGCGAAGTCTTTCCATGCTACCCTTCTTGAAGTTGGCCCACGATATATATATATGATTTCTTTCCATGTATTACGTATATCAACATAGAAACATTGTTAACCTTATTATTGGGACAACTCCAATACTGTATCGCAATTTTATAGACCCGTTTAATACTTTTAAAACTTCTTTTACTTCTGATTATTTATACTTTTTCCGTTTTGTTTATAATATTATACATATATTTATATCTTTTTTTTTAAGTATCCTTTCTTTGTTCTTTTTTTTTATTTGAATTAATATTAACATTTCGGCAATAGTAAATAACATGTGAACACTGTACTGACAAAAAATGTTAAATGTGTAAATAAATGAAAAAAAACTTGACTCTGTGCAGAAACGGGCGGTCCGTTTGATAGATTCGCCTTTCTTAACAAATGGGTTGCAATCTTTGGAGCACAGACGTCGGGTGGGAATGCTGTCCTTGTTCTACCGGTATTTTAATGGAAGATGCTCCGAGGAACTAGCGTCATTGATCCCTTCGGCACCGGTGCATAGTCGGGAAACACGCCAAACGCGCGCCCAACATTTGCACACGGTTGATATTTGTCACATGAGAACGGGTCGCTTCTACGACTCGTTCTTGTGTTCAACAGCTCGGCTGTGGAATGATCTGCCGGCCTCTGTGTTTCCTCCATCATATAACATGGGTCTCTTCAAGACCCAAGTTCACCTCTTCCTATCCTCTAAAAGACCCTCCACACAGCATCCCCAAAGATGATATAGGCCTTGAGGGAAATTATTTCCTCCTTGGTCTCCTGTGTGGAGTTACTGTAAAAAAAAAATAATAATAAATTTATGCTTTTTTTTGTATTTCTTGGGCATTAACTATGTAACAATTTCTACACATTTATTTGCGAGTTTTATCTAATTTGTACATTTGTTACATAATTTAATTACTTTGCTACCTGTTTCGACATAAAATTAAGTAACAAATGTACATAGTAAATAAAACTCTAAAATCAAAATATATTCAACCCTAAGATTTGCTCTCTGAGACGTGCTACCAAAGTCTCCAGTCTAGAAGGAGTCGGTCACATACAGTAACAGCGTACAAAATCATACGTACTTTGTTAGAAAGTCCATACCTCCTTGAGTGTTATGACTTCTGTGTACCATGATCTTGTATGCATACCACATGGCAAAACAGACGTGTTGGCTCAGCACAGCATGACACGAAGTATGGCGCTGCTTAATAACTTGATATCTTCAACATATTCAAGTTTCAGGAGACACGCAAATTTGTATAATTTTTTTTGTCATTCTAATTAACTTTTATGCTGAAATGTAATTTTTTATATAAATATGGCTATAATTTTATTGGCAGGTAATCTGGAAAGCTGAAAGCAAATATCGTTCGGGTGGAGGGGGTCATTTGAATGATATCATGTACTACGGTACACAACAAATTTATTAATGATTTAATGACTTTTTTAAAATGGCTTTTAAATATTGTGGTCGGTGTATCATGGAATAGATATACAAAAGTATCGCATTAAAAGAAAAACTTAATACGAAGGTAAATTGTTAAAAACCATAACTTTTTCCAGGGAGAGAAATCTGTATCTTTTGCATTAGACAACAAAAAAAAAATTGTGGGCCAACCACAGATTATTTTCTTGTTAACGTATGTATCTACCAGTGGCATCCATTGTTCTATGATCAAAGGTAGGCTGTACGTAGATTTTTAAATTCGGGTATGAATTGTTTATTGAATACTTGAAAATATCCATTGTATTTTCATCTTCTGCCGATAATGATTACTAACTCAATAAATGAGCGTACAGGTTCTAATCCATTTCTTAGAAATACGAGTATGTTGTATTTTTTTTTCTATTCACATATTATTATCTATTAATTTGTCCTTAATGTTCGTTGTTTTTTTCTTACGGTTGGCACAGCTTTTTAGCCCTAATGGACTGCGTGCCACTGGTTTCTACACATACTTTTACTAAAATAAGATCAGAAACAAGTTATGCTGTTTTTCAGATCGGCAGCGTATGACAGAAATAAGACCAGTTTCTTAGAAGAGCAAAGTTCTGCAAATGATGGGTCTAACATTTTTTATCCACCTTATAATAGATTCGCTAGCATTCAAGAGACATCCAGAGAGCATTCAATATAAATTGTTAATATCAATAATTATTTCCTGAAAGTGTATTCAGAAAATAAAAAATGTAATATTCATTTCATTCATTCATAATGTAATATTATTCGTCATTGATCCCTTCGGCACCGGTGTATAGTCGGGAAACACGCCAAACGCGCGCCCAACATTTGCACACGGTTCACATTTGTCACATGAGAATGGGTCGCTTCTACGACTCGTTCTTGTGTTCAACAGCTCGGCTGTGGAATGATCTGCCGGCCTCTGTGTTTCCTCCATCCTATAACATGGGTCTCTTCAAGACCCAAGTTCACTCCTTCCTATCCCCTAAAAGATCCTCCACACAGCATCCCCAAAGATGATATAGGCCTTGGGGGAAATTATTTCCTCCTTGGTCTCCTGTGTGGAGTTACTGAAAAAAAAAAAAAAAATAGTAACAATTATTAATTATTTAGATAAGCAAATGAAAGTAGGGTTATGACATTTCTGTACCAGCATTTTGCTCAAATTAGATAATACACGCCCTCATCCCTCCACACAGCATCCTCAGAGATGACTCCTGTGTGGTAAAAATAAAAAATAAAATACGAGAATTTTTTGTTGGTTTATATTTATCTCTTTTTATGACCACTTCCATATAGTTTTTTCTTAACTGTTCATCACTTAGAGCCCTATATCCAGACGTTCTCCGGATGCACGAGAGCACAATACAACATTGAGGCATTTTAATTTCAATTATCAATATTTTTTCGCATAAAACTTTCGTGACTACATTAAAATAAACAAATATTGACAGCAGGCATGACCCCCAACCACACTAGCGCCATCTTGTGATTCGCGCTTTACAGATTACCTGCCATTCTCGTATTATTTATCAAAAACGATTTTTTTTTAATCACCGTGTTTTTGGAGCACAACAGAAATGCCATGATTTTGAATCTGATGAAGGTTTTCTATCTCCGATCTAACTGTCGTAGTGTTTGTTTGTTTATGTTCGATTATATCCCAGAATAGAACCCGCCTGCGAGTATGGAATCCTGTTACTCGTAGGTTCTGAAATGTACGGGGTGGAAGAACGGGTCGAGGGCAGGGGGGGTGGATGCTGGGGTGAGAAGGAGATCCGAAGCACAGGATATTGTTAGGGAATAAATGTTTTGGACCAACTTGAAATTAAGTGAGAAACTTTGTCCTGGGAATTTAGAATTTACACTGGTTTCGGGAAAACACTCGATTCCGAATTCAGTGCCACGTGAAATATGTTCACGTATGTTGATTCGGTACAATAAATCATTCGCGTGTTCTCTCCTGATTGGATAAGATTATAGATTCAGGTATTCGTTGATGCTGTGTTCACTGCTCATGTGTTTGGGTAATTCGACTTAAACGCTTCGCTGAACAAGAATTTCGACACACGCCCACAGCCTGCCATACTGCCATGTATGCCTACATTGATTATATCCGGTAAGACTTGTAATTAAATTAATGGTACGATTGTTAGATTCTCAAGCAAGGGCGCTCTGATGCCGTTTAATCGATTTTGTAAATTTTATGAAAGTACCTAATCAACGCTCAAAATTGCATTTCAATATCAGACATGTTTTTAATAAAATTTATTACATAATAACATTATTTATTTTTAACCTAACTCAGTCGGCTATATTATGATTTTTGAGGTACCAGCTGATGTGTACCCGGCCTTACTCGGTTTTTTTTTTAGTAAAATTATGAAGTTGTGAATTATTGCTTATCGTTTGGGTGCCATAATTGATTTGAAAACGAAAGTAACAATCTCTAAACAAAGAAACATTCACACCACATTCTAGTAATTTTAAATATTTTAATAGTATAATTCAAAAAAAAATCACATTATTAATAATATAATATTTTTATAAAGTTATGAAGTTGTGAATTCTTGCTTGTAGTTTGGTTGCCATAATTGGTTTGACAGGGAAAATAATGCCTTGTAGCGACTATCACTATCTCTAAACAAAGAAAGATATAAACATTCATTTGAAATTTTTATTTCATTTCAAACATTTATTTTCTCAAAACAAATCTAAATAATAAAGTTCTTATGTGGGTACCCGCTTGTGTTTTCTACTTTTAAAATATTTCAACCAAACAAATATTCTTCTTTTGAATATGTAATCTGTGGCTAACCAGAGTGGTATATCTATAAGCTAAGTCAATAGAACATTCAACAATTTTCATACTAATTTTAAAACGTTATAGCAACATTTTTATACATTGGATTTCATTTAAACTCCCCTCTAAACCTTCCCGGTACTAATAAGAACAATTAGCGAAATCGGTCCAGTAATTTTTGAGAAAATCATGGACACACAGACAATCATCCATTTTTATAATTAGAGATTTTCCGAATATAAATTAGAGCATGTAATTTACGTTAGGGTAGAACCGCTTCAACTTAGATTTTTGGCGATTGATTGCTTAAATCTTCGATTGAGTCATGGAATAGGCAATACGTTTAGGTAGGTTGCGTGGAGAGCCGTTAAACCATCATCAACTATATATATATAAATTCAATGTAAGTTTTTTTGTCTTCGATGTTCTCGAAAATCACTGGACCGGTTTCGCTGAAAAAAGCACAGTTTATTTTAATTAGTGCCGGAAAGGTTTAGAAAGTAGTTTTAATGAAATCCAATATGTAAAACTGTTGCTATAACGTTTTAAAATTAATATGAAAAGCATTGAACCCGCCATGTTTTATTTAGGTTAGCCACAGATTTCATATTCAAAAGAAGAAGATTGAAGGTTGAAGGTTCAAAATGGAACACACGAGTAGGTACCTACTTAAGAACTTTATGTTGTAGATATATTTAAAAAAGTAAACGTTTAGAATGAAATAAAATATTCAAATGAGTGTATATTTATTTGGAGATAGTTACTTTCGCTGTCAAATCAATTATGGCACCCTAATGACAAGCAAGAATTCACAAAATCATAACTTTGTACAAACCCGAGCAAGGCCGGGTACACATCAGCTAGTAATTAAATATGTAAGAACAGATATCTCAAGTAGTTACAAAAATTTAAATAATTTTCCTTAATCTCATGGTGAAATCGTTTATTGCAATATTCTTAATTTAATTTAATTTATTCCTTTACCTACTGTTTCTGCATTGTTTTTTTTATATGACTGTGATAAGTACTTTTTTAAATTATGTATTATATTCCTTCCGTTATTTTTTATTATTTAAAATTATTTATATATAATATATCGCGTAAATTTCACTTATTTCTGCATTGTTTTGATATTAGATAGACTATTATAAATATTCCAAATAAATACCAACACTTCTTGTGCCACCAATCTTCTAATAAAAGTACCATCAATAGAAAAGGAGAATAAAATTGCAACTATAAAAATATCATCTCTATGCTTAAATTTTCTAATAAAACTATGTTCATCTCAAGCGACCTGCCAGGTAAAGAGTGTTTTTTTCTGCTTGTACATAATTAGACAATGAATAGGAAGTAATATTTGTACAGCGCCCTTGAGGGGATTTTACACAAAAACGGCGCTATGCAAATCATCCAATTATTATTATTATTGTTATTATTACCATATTAGCAGATAATTTTTACATAATTTATTTTTTTAATGAAAGACAAAGGTTCGCAGGTTACAAATAACCCGTCAATATTTTAAAATCTCTTACTGCCATCACACTCACCGAAAGATATTGCTTGTGTCGTAATGGAGAACTTAGCCAGCCGAGGAATTGAACGCATTACGCTTGGGTTGGACCCAGACGCGATGCCAACTCAGCCACTGACCGTAAACTACACATTTGTGGACAAAATAACTAATTTTATATTACCACAAACTGAAGTGGACTACTTGCTATAACGCGGCCCAAGTTAGCGTAGCAAGTGGGGAACATCAAAACCTATTCATATTTGAATGACATTCTTTTTGCAACGAACTAATGATATGTACATCATGTCAAAATGTTGTAATAGTATGTGAATAAACTATATCCCTATCTATCTACATTCACGGGATATTCCCTGTCTTTTAATGACCTTCCATATGCATTGGACTAAACTATTCCAATTCCCCTGCAGCACGTACTGAGTGCGGAATAAAAGATTATGTGACGAACAACGGAAGCGCGTTCCAGTGACGATATTTTCCGCTCCCTGACCGCCCGGGCCGCAGCAGGACGGAAGTAGGAAAACCAACAAACAGTAGTTGCCGCCGCAAATGGCTACGCGGCGCGGCTTCGTTTCCTCGGGCGCTCGTAAGCAACTAACCGACTCCGAACTCTGCTTTCTGCATACCCCAATCATCTCATGCTGCCCTGGTCCGCTGCTAAGTACACAAACACACTATTATATGAGGCGCTGAGATAGGCTATGCGCCATTTGACTCAATTTATATATTTGTATGAAGTTTCATACACAACTGTAATATTTTCGTGCCACACAGACTCAAATATTGCAGCGACAAGTTCAGAAAACATCATGTTAATTGTATGTCATAAACGGAATCTGTAAGTATGTGTCATAGGAACTCAACCACGTAATTAGTATGAAGTAACAGTTGGTGAAATCGCGCGCTTTTTTGTATCGTAATATTTAACGATTTTTGTTAATAAAACGATAGGTGGGATCATGGACCATGGAAATGAAAACGAAATTAATAATTGTAAAAAAACCTAGTTTTCTAGCATTTTAAACCATAATGGGAACAGAGGTGAAATGTTTGAAAAACTTTTAATGTCTCAAATATATGACGTAGATTTTCAGTGTGCATTATGTTACTTAAATAAATCAATAACCAAGAAAAGTTTACTATTTAGATGCTATAAAGTAACATTTTTTTGTCGCTTAAGTTTGTTTGGCATCAGCGAAATCAAAATGGATTGATGAAATGAAAGGATTTACAAAATTCTCAAAAACTTCAAAAGCATTTTTCTCAAAACTACTCGAAAGGCGTATAAGCCTCTCTGGTTCTCAGCGCCTCATAGCTCTACACTATACTACTTCATACATTGTACAAAGCTCACTAAAGAGATAAACCGTGTTCAGTAAAACAAGTTGAACTTTAGGCTCTCACAAAATATTGATGACGCAATTTGCGTTTCCATTTGTTTATTTCATTTTATTTTATTTTTGTTTATTTGGGAGACCAACAGTTTACATAAAAAATGAAGTACTACAATGAATAAGTGATATAAATTTTACCAATTACAGGTTTCCACTTGGGTATTATTTATGAGTGAATCTAGTGATTTTAGAAGGAATTAAAGTAAAATTAAAGAGATAATTATACAAAATGAAGAATGAATATAAGCTTAAAAGTTACATATAATTTGTTATGGGGTCTGGAAAGGAAGGGGATATTGATTTAGTTAAAATGTATGTGTGTGATTTTATATTAATAAAAGATCAAGAAAAAATAGTGTGTATATATATAAATAAGAAAGTGAGTAGGTATTTGAAGTTATAAAGGATGGAAGGATCACCGGTGTGACTTACTGGAGTGTAATGCATCATTAAAGATGTTAAATTGTGAGTAGTGCGTCTTAAAGATGTTTGATGCCCGATAAATGAAGGAGTTTTGCTTAGAATTAGTGTTGCATCGAGGAAGTCGAAGAATTTGGTCCGATCTGATCGATCTATTGGGAACTCGTGGTCGGATCCGTTGTAAGAATTCCGAGTAATCTCGTTTCAGTTCTAGTTTTAGTTGCACTTTTCCATGCTAACTGTGGGGTAGATTGCAGTAATAGAGTAATTTATGGATATTGTAATTATGACTAAATTAATTATTCAATATAAGTGTATTGTGAACTTGTCCGTGTATAAAAAATTAAGAATTTTATCATTAACACTGCCCCATTCGATAATACCATATTCTAATAGTGATTGGCAGAGAGCCACATAGATCTTAATTAAATCTTTTGTACTGAGGATATTCCTGATTGTTTAAAAGAGTAAGTTTTTTTTTAAATTTTGTTATTTAAATAAGTAATGTGGTCAGTCCGTATATCTATATTTCATATCGATATTGATCATACTTCCAAACACATAATACAAGTATAGGCGTACTGATATTATTTTCTGCTGTGACCTGTGGACGTTGTGCTTATGAATTATTTACAATACAATCACAAAATAAGCACTTAAAACCTTTTCCTCTGTGTAAATCTTATTGTACGTTATTTCCAAGACTCGAGGAATAACAAAAAATCACTTCTACGAAATCCCGGAGTGTTTATTTTAAGCATATATAAATATAGGTAAATATTTCAAATTGGGACTCAGTTGAAAAACTCGTCTACATACTCGTATATAAAAATCAATGTAATTTTGTAATTTTGTTTGTCCTCAATGTTCTCGAAAATCACTAAACCGGTTTCACTGAAAACAGGACAGTTTGTTCTTAGTAGTTAGGAAAATAAATTATTTAATTAATTTGTACTGTTTCACAATTAAGTCATTTAAAAATAATATATAGTATATTTGCGCATTTTATAGAGTGGAAGATACTCTCAGTATCGCCCTGGTTAAAGACCACCATTCAGAATTGAAACGTTGATTGAAATGGCTTTTAGCCGTATTTGGTGATCAGATTGAATAGCCAGGTATTTACCCACCTTCCTTTTACCCTCCCCCCAACACCATCAGCCTCACAACATTCCACAATTGGGGTTGCTATAGTCTCACTGGCTCTAGACGGTTGGAAGCAGTTGGGACTCTTGTGCGGCAATCATATTAAAAATAAAAATAAATTGAGATTAAAAAACAGATCAACAACTGAATGGAATAACCTTAAATGTATAATGGTTCGAATCATGTATTATTTTCCACGTTCATTTAGTCGCTGTGTATTGAGCTGAAAGCTTCTGGTCATTCGGTGAATTTGTAATGATTGATACATTTTTAAAATCATGATTATCGCAGGAAAATCATGTTGAATTACTATGCAAACTTGCTGTATGACTAATTAAAAATACTCGTGAGAATAAATCATCTGGTCCCGAATATCTATCCTTTTGATAAAACTGTAATTTTTTCATAAATTTTAAAGAATATTTTAGGTTATAATTGTTTCATGAGAACAAGATTTTTCTATTTTAACAGTTATTTTAATCTCTTCAGTTGCAACCTAACCCGGCTCCATTTATATTCAAAACCCTATCGTCCTTGACATAGTATTTTTGTAGCTTTATCTCATGGAATTCATCGCGCGAGCAGCGAAAATCACTCAATAATCAACCCTATATCGGTCAATTTTTACACTCTTTTCGAATGTTTTCGTTTTACGAAAGCTGGATTACATAGAATATTACTGTAAGAATTGATATTAATAATTCACATTACTTGTAAGGTATTCCCCAAACAATATTAAAGTAAACTACAAACCAGAGGTAATAAGCTTACTGGGAATAACCAACATAATTAGGAAGTCGGCAGTCAAAGACGACTTAATGACAAATATAAAGAAAACCCATGTAATAGAATAAATCCCTTGTAGTCTCTCCCCGCCCCTCCTCCACCACATGTTGTCTATATAAACCGTAGTTTAAGATTAACTTTTACCAGTGTGAAGATGGCTTTAACAAGCTGAAACCGGTCACGGAGAAATAAAATAAAAGTGGAAATAAGTTTCATATGTGTGTTATTATATCATTATAATGGAATTCCACCATGTATTATCAGTTTCAAAAATAGATATATTACTGTAAGCAATTTTTTGCGAAAAAAATGTTCGTTTTGAAATTACCTTGTAATCATTATCGCACCTGCGTTTTTAGGCTTTTTCAAAAATTGACCATTTTTGCCAATAGTAATTGACACCTGTGTAAATAATTCATGCTGCGACCACACAATCGCCCAATCCGAACTCGGTTCGGAAGTGGGACGTTGGCCGATCGTAACTACAAATCGGGCAACTAGATAATCGGCCAACGTTCCAACTATGAACTCCAAACTAGTGATGCCATTTTAGGTAAAAATCTATCGATCTACCGATATATTCATAGAAAGTCAACCGAAATTTATAATATTATTGACACAATTCGTTTCTCATACTCATAATGCCGGAAATAAATATAACGGATAGCTGTTGTACATGTTTCAATTCAAAAACGGCGCTATACAAATTATCTAATTATTCTTATTATACTCGTATGCATATTTGGGGATTTATTTGGAGGTTAGTTGAATATATGAGTTTTTTTTCTTCATTATAAACATAGTTCAGTCATGTTTTATACTTCGCGCAGCACGTCCGTCGAGATCGCCCGTCGAACTCATGCTGAACGGTCAATGTGTGGAGGCCGGTTTGTGCGAGTTTGGCCAACTATTTTGAAAGTTGGACCAACTAAATCGCCACCGTATCGATATCGGGCCCAACGCGCGCAAACTACCCCTCTACATAATCGCCCAAACGTTCTAGTTGGGAGGTTGGGCGATTGTGTGATCGTGGCATCAGAGTCAATCCATCCAACTTCCAATTAGTGGATCGATCATTTGAAACCAAAGAACAATATCCACGAAATATCGATAAAGAAAAATACGGATTTATTATACATAATGTAATAATGCATTTGTAAATTCTCTTTTATTATGGTAATTCATATTTACTGGTCGGTGATAGGACGAAAATCGACATCGTTATAGAGTTTAACTGCACTGTTTTAAAATTATGTGGTTTTCTACGTACTTGAGAGTTTTAATATTTTTTTACCTGTAAAAAATCTTGTAAATCTAAGGCGTTCGGGGTTTCAAGATGAATGGTGATTATTAACATCTGAAAATCTACAGCCTACCCTTGGTCAAGGAGCAATGCACGCAACTGATTACAGGTCTCAACACTTGCGCGTTCGAAAATTGATAAAGTTAAGAATACGTTAAAATTGTTCCATACCATCTATAAGAGGTAAATATTATCAATATTGAAGGTTCATTTTGTCTGCTCCGAGTTCAATGATTATTATTTACCGGAAACTCCATTTTAAATATTCATATACAACTTCCTCCTCAACCAACATATATCCACTTGGAGTCCATTAGACCTCATCTTTTATGAGGGGGCTATAAAAATAATATCCAATATCTTATTTACATATTCATTAGATTGGGAAACATCCTATCATCCAATATGATAAAAACAATATAATACCTTGCGCAATCCATTGTACAGGATGGTATAATCGGTTGGGGGGAACCTTTTAAATTAACCTCTTACCTGTTGAAAAGATATATAGATTGATTTTGATAGTCATCCCACGAAAACTATCGATATTTCCAACCACACAGCTGTTTAACTCTTTTAGAGTCCTCAGTTAAAATAAAATCTTCAAAAAGAACACATTGTTAAAAATTCACAAAGACCATTTCAAATCAAAAACTTCCACAAAAATAAGTAACCGACCAAGATCACGTGGCAACTTAGAAATCCCTAAATTTAAAACTATTGCTTCTCAACTCCAATGCGCCTATCAAGATACATACGAGTACATTTTCTCTAAACTTTTATTCGTCGATTATGTTTCGTATTTTAAATAGGTACTTTATTATTTTGGCTAAAATAAACTTCTTTTGGGTGACTTTAGGCTCTATTATTGTTTATCAGGATAAATAAGGTATATTCATGGGCAAATCATTTATCAAGACGGAAATTATGAAAATATTATTATTATTATCGGAGTTAAAGTTTCCAGTATAATTACATAATGTTATTATTTGTTTCTAAAAGGCTATGTATAATGTTATTACTTCTGTTTAGTTATGGTTTACTATGAATAGAATATAAAATTATGTACAATAAAGCTCATCCTTCTTTTGACATTTGACATTTTAACCTCAAAATCGACCGGTCATATATTTTTGGCATTTTAGCGAAGTTTGAAAAAATTTACTATTAAACATTATTTTTACTAAGTGAGAAATAGTTAGTGTTCACGCGAGTTTATTTACAGCTACCTTCAACAAGGTGCGATTGCGAAGTCCCCCCCTTCATTCCCTTTCAAACCCCCCTCCCCCCCGCTCCAGTCCAGGCTTCCCGTCTCAATCTTTATCCAGCATTCATTCCTAATCAAGCCACCGCACCGCCGCGACCACTATTGAAGTGTCGCTACCCGGCCTTGCCCGGTTTCACCGCCGCGACCACTATTAAAGTGCCGCTACCCGGCCTTGCCCGGATTCATTCCAAATCGAATCACCGCCGTGACTGCATCACTGAAGTTCCGAGGGACGCGCTGCAGAGGTCCGGACCGAACCAGTTGCTGAGACCCTTTCGCCATCCGGAATTGCCCGGTCGACAATCACGCAAGCCGCCATGGGAGAGTGATAAGTGAATTCGGTGAGTCCTTTTTCCTTCACAATCCTTCATTTCGCAATCGCATCATCATTTCCTGATAATTGCTATCGGAAATCGAATAATCGCCGCAACAGTTAGGATGCAGGCGAGTTCTCCAGATATTATATATATTGTTTGGATATTATTGTCTGTATCTGTATTTTCTCCTTAAATAAATAAAAAAAGCCAACTTTTAAAAATTACGAAAAAACACTGGTATTTAACTGAACGTCATTATTAATTAAAACCAATATTAAAATGCACTGAAGTTCCTTATTTTCAATTATTTGCAACATTGGTCTTCTATTTCATCAATATTTCATAGAATAATAATTTTAGTGTTAATAATCAATTAAATATAATTAATGATCAAATATATATATTTTTAAATAGCTCTCTTTTGAATTGATTTTCATATTAATATTAATATAAAAATAATTAATTTTTTTTTAATTTCTCATATTCAATTTGTTATTCAATGTATTATAATTTTTTTTTTATGATTAATTACTTACCTTCTTTAATAAATTTCTGTTTTTGTTTATAATTTGTCTATTCTTACATTATTATCCAGAGTGGAAGATACTCTCAGTATCGCCCTGGTGAAAGACAACCGTTCAGAATTGAAACGTTGCTTGAAATGGCTTTTAGCCGTGTTCGGTGACCAGATCTGAATAGCCCGGTATTTCCCCACCTCCCTATTCCCCTTCTCCTTCCCCTCCACAATACCTTCAGCCTCACAACATTCCCTAATTGGGAATGCCATAGTCTCACTGGCTCCAGACGGTTGGGAGCAGTTGGGACTCTTGTGCGGTATTCATATAAAAAATAAAAAAATATTGTGTTCTATGTTTATCATTTGTCTATACTTGAAATTATTATTTTTTTTATTTTTTTTTTTATTTTTTTTTTATTTTTATTAATTCATTTTTTAAAACATACATTCACACAAATAAGGTACAATGATTATAAACATTTTGTTGATGTTTTTTTTTTTTTTTAACATTAAATTATAAATACACCTGAACAACCTATGAGTAATGTATATACAACAAAAAATCCCACATAGGTAAGGCCAGTGCGTGGGTATACCTGGTATCAGTTAGTTGCGGTATATTGGTTTATTTGTATTAATACATGTTTATTTCTATTATTTTTTTTTAATATTCTATGTATTCCTTTATTTTTAATATAAATGAAATTTACTAATGTTATTATTAAGTTCTGCAAGTATTTTTAGTTTTGTATTATTTTTGTGACAACTGTTTCTACGTTTAATTGCTTTAAAATGGCCTTAAACTCCGAAAAAGCTCTCACGATAATAAAAATACTTGCAGAACTTAATAATAACATAATAACATAAATTTGATTTACATTAAATTTAAAAAAATATTTATATATTAAATGGAGTTCTATGAATTAAACACAAAAACAATTAATACTATATATTCCTGATGAGCAACGCATCGCTTTCGAAGCATGTTGATATGTGTATATTAATAAAGTGGTGAGTACAAAAGTAATTTTAATTAATTTATTAAATTAAATGCTTTTTATTATGCTTGCAAATAATATTGAGATTACTGGACATCGAAATACTTTTTACAAAGAGTGGTGTAAAAATTAACGATTTTTTTATATTTACGTGCTTCTTACTTCATGCATGACTTTTGATAGCAGTTCAATATTTATTTTATTTAAAAAATGCTATCAGTAGTTTGAAAGAAATGAGGTAGAGGAAGAAGAATAAAATGAAACAAGTCTTTAACAAACAGTGGAATAAACACAACGGAGTAGAGGTCTCGCAAGTGAAGAAGTTAGTGGTTAAGCAAGTTTCCTAAGAAACCCAACACTACTAAAAAAGGGTGATAAACGTGATGTCGTTCGTAAGTGTTGTTTACAAGGCAGTTCCCAGAAAAGCCAAACACTTTTCTCCAAACTGAGATATAAATTATGTAGGTATCGTAAACTCTGGGTGAATTTATCTTAATTGGACCACGGTTTGTTAAAAACTGCTACTGCAAAATTTCACCGTCGACATAAATTACCAAATTTCGAAACGAATGTGTGATTTTTATTTTCTCTCTAAATATTGCAACAATCCAAATCGAAATTGGGAATACATTACCGGATTGTCTGCCGACTGGGGGTCCCTCCCAAAGGTAAAACCGAAAACAATTCCTGGAAAAAATTCCAACGAGAAAGCGACGCCGAACGATATCCATGAATACTGATAGATTTATGTAAATCCCACGGAGAACTATCACCGAAAATCTTTCAATAATTCATACTCGTCAGCTTTGAGGAATGAAATGCAAATATAAGTATGATGAACGCAAAACGCGTGAGAAATTTTGTATTTTCATTTCTGAAAAAGTAAATAAACACTTTCTCAACTTTATATTCATGGAAGGCTCTAAAGAAACGTATTATTTTGGTTTGGCTTATCATATTATTAGCCTAAATTGGTTCAGTTTTTTTTTTCTTTTAATGTGGATACCGTACAAGAGTCCCAACTGCTCATTTCTAACCGGAGCAAGTGAGACAATGTCATCCCCAATCGGGGTATGCTGTGAGGGGAAAGATATGAGGAAGATGAAGGTGGAGAAGTGCCCATCTCTTCAGATATGGTCACCAAACACAGCTAAAAACATTCCAAACAACGTATCATTTCTGATTAGTGGTATTTCACTAGGGCGATACTGACAACTCTGAAAAGTTCAGAAAGTATACTGTTTATTACATTATATTAATTAAATGTGAACTCTAACACAGTTTAATTAATGAAAATTTACTTGCGCACGCCGGGATTCGAACCCAAGACCTCTGAATTAGGAGACGATCACCTTACTCCTCCACCACGGAGACCGTCAATCTGTATATAAATACTCTAATTTCATCGGCCGAGTTATTTTTCAATGAGTTCGAAGTTAGTTCGCGTTCTCCCACACCGCCCTCTGCTACTGAGTCGATTACTGCGTGAACCGCAGTTCAGAGTTCATTTGTTTTTCAAAGTATTAGCGCTTCAGTAAGGTAGACATTTGCTCGAACTCCATAAAGTTCCGTGAATTCACTTAGTTCGAGTGAAGATCTTGGAAATATTACTCAAACATTGCAAAACAACACTTTGAACACAGTTCTGCAACATTGTTTATATACGCTTTTACTTAAAGTTGAGATACATGGGTACGTGAAAAAAGCAATGACTACTTTGTTTACGACAGTTAGTGTTTTAACTCCAATTCTAATAGCGATCCCCTAAGCTGCTCTACCAGAGCTCTTGCATTCTATGTCACTATCGCACGCGTCAATGATCCTGGCCTGGATTCCGGGACACCTAGGCATTTTTGAAAACAAAATGGCGGATTCCATTGCTGAGGAAGCCACTGTTCACGGTCCGTTAAGTAATATTTCTGTTCCAGTTAGAGACTATTTCCCTATTCTAAAAAGTAAAGACAACACCAATGGTCCTCTGAATAGAAAATATCTTCTCTAATAAAAGGTCATCAGTACCCACTAACACGACCTTTTATTCCTGTCAAGGCATGATTTTACAAATACTCTTGCATCTCAAAATAATATATTTCCTTCATAATTCGAATGAGACTAGGTCACACTTTTTATCTTAGTCATCTCGCCAGATTCCACATTGTCAGCTCGCCTTACTGTGATTATGGGTCAGAGGATACTCTGGACCATAATTTCTTTGAGTGTCCTATCAATGACCAATTTCCAAACTTTGTGCATGAATTGGTAAATCTTAAAATTAAACTCCCTACCAGTATTCCCTGCCTTCTAAGTCTCAACTCCCCACAAATTAACAATTTATTAGCAAAATATATTTAAAAAAATAGCCTTTAAATTTAAGTCATTGGGGATTAAAAAAATCATAAATTTACTTATTTGCTTCAATTTTATTTGCGCAAATATTATATCCCCTTTAAAAGTAACAAATTTTAAGAACAATCGTTAAAAATCTAACCGATTAATCGGCCAAGATCGCCATTAATGGGTGAAAGCCATAAAATAAAATAAAAAATAAATAAAAAAAACTATCGGCTATCAAATTAGAACCAAAGTTTTTTTTTACCATTGTTATTTGGCAATTCCGGCAAGGAAAATCTTATACAAAAGGTTACCAGAATCTGAGACCATGATCCAGAGTTGTCGGAAACCCTGAGAAAGGGTATATCCTCCTGCTTCTACATTATATATTGAATGTTGATATTTATAATAACGAAAATAAAAGATTTTAAAAGAGTGGTCCGTCATAGTAAGACATTACTTTTATAAAACAATAGTAGATGTGTAACCGGCCTTGCTCGGATTTTTTTTTTTTTGGAAACTAAGTTATGAAGTTGTGAATTTTTGCTTGTCGTTTTTGTGCCATAATTGATTTGACCGTGAAAGTAATGTCTTGTGGTGACTATTACTATATTTTAACAGAGAAACAAAGAAACATTCATTTGATAATTTTATTTCATTTCAAACATTTATTTATTCAAATAATAAAATTCTACCTGCTTGCGTTTTTCATTTAAAAAATATTCTACCCAACAAACCGTCTTCTTTTAAATATGTAATCTGTGGCTAACAAGAATGGTATATCTATGGGCTAACCTCAACGCATCATGACGTGTTCAATGTTTTTCATACTAATTTTAAAACGTTATAGCAACAGTTTTATATGTTGGATTTCATTCAAACTACTCTCGAAACCTTCCTGGTACAAAAAATAACAAACTGTTCTATTTTCAACGAAACCGGTTTTGCAATTTTTGAGATAATCGAGGACACACATACATACATTTATTTATATATTATATAGAAATAACTGTCGTTATAAGATTTTCTTGAAAAAAATCTTGAAGAGTAAATAAAAAAATACTAATGTGATGCCCACCCTCTGTATATACTAAATATAGACTTGTAAAAGCAAATTACAACATTTTCTTTCAAATTGTTCTAATTTGAATTAATTATTTACGTCGGCTTATCGTAAACCCGCTTCATTCAATAATTACTGTTTTTATTATATTTCACCTGTAAACAACCAACTTTAAATTGTTACCCTTCGCGCTATGCATAAAAATCTTGTCTTAAAAACCTTAGTTTATCAATTAATAAATATTTGACAAGTCAAAGCATTTTTCACCAATAAAATGTAGACATAATTTGTATCGACGCCATCTATTGAGGGATTTAGCCGTTACAAGCCTTTCTCATACTAATAAAGTTGGTTGTTTACAGGTGAAATATAATAAAAACAGTAATTATTGAATGAAACACTAGTATATATTGATTAACTTGGCGGGTTTGCGATAAGCCGACGTAGCTCAACGGTAGAGCATCTGACCGGCAATTAGAAGGGTGCAGGTTCGAGTCAGTTCAGTTCGACATTTATCTTTTCTGGGAAGGTTTTTTTCAATTTGGATGAGTGTTTCAGGCTAATAATTATAGTTTATAAAAATAATTGTTACCCTTTGCGCTATGCACAAAAATCTTGTCTTAAAAATTTAGTTTATCAATTAATAATAAATTAATTGATTTAAACAAACCAATTTTTAATTATAAACAAACTATAACGATTCAATATTTAGGAATAATAAAGAAAAATGAAGTATCAATATCAAATTGCAGGTAGGTAACTACAAAATACCTCATGATTTAAAATTAGGGAATAGTGAAGAGAAATAAATTCGAGTATCAATTTGAAAGTATAAAATTATGAATTTGCAATTGGGAAAAAAAATGATCACATCCGTTGGGTGGAACGGGCAAAATGCTACCTGAACTTTTCACGAATTCCATCATATTATCTTTTACTTTATGATAACCTCAAGGTTTAGGTCAAGTTAGGTTAGGTTTGGTTTGGTTAGGTTTAGTTTGGTTGGGTTAGGTAAGATTAGGTAAGGTAACATTTTGTGTCTGAGTTGGCATCTCGTCTGGATGTTTCAAATGTCATGAGTTTAATTCCTCAACTGGCTAAGACTCTATCACAACACAAGCAACATCTTTCGCTTACTGTGATCGCAGTAAAATATTTTCAATTATTATCAGGTTATTCGTAACCAGAGAATATTTTTCTTTATTTTGATTTTTTTTTTTTAATTTTTCTTTAAAAGGTTTTATCTCAGGGCTAATTCTGATAAAACTTTTAAATAATTTTAATATGCCCTCAGTAAATGAAATCTTATTTTAAATCTAGCAACCTTTTGCACATACATCCATTATAAAAAAATCACATTAACTCGTCTCCTTACATGGCATAAAAATGTATGAGATGTTCCTCTGACATCCGTACAACAGAACGAGTATACGTAAGGAAGGCAACGAGAAACTTATTTACATAACGAGACGAGAGATCTGTTAACATCTCCCTTTGAAAACATTCTCAAGTGCAGCCTCGTCTCATCTCATCTCATCTCATCTCCTTCGTGGGCACATAAGTTCCTTATTATTTATCTATGCCGAATATCCGACTACTTTCAGACTCGAGAAGAGTTAAGCACGTAGCAAGAAGTATTTAATACAAGCAAATCGAGGAAGATAATTCAAGCACAAAGGCGCCAGAGGCGTTCCATATAGGCACATAAAAATATTAAAATTATTTCAAGAAAGCAATCAACACTTTCAAATACGCGCGACGTTCCAGTTATAATATAATAAAACTAATGTTGACAGTATTCAACATAAAATCTAAATGTGTGCGTAATGCACATTCAAGAAAAGACTCGTTTCTGTTAGTGTTGGAAAAGGCCGTGCCTTTCGGCACAAAATACGAATGCAGCAACCAGTACCATCTGTCGGTACCTTTACTGATTAGCACGACATTACTAACTAAACAAATATCTTTTTTTTCAAAAGAAACAATCACTTTGTGGTTCGACCTCATATTAAGCAAAACAAACACTTTGTTAAAAACCACGAATACATTTCATTTTTCGCCAACCGGTTTCGCTTAGCTCAAGCTTCGTCTGGGCAAATATAATAACAAATAGCCAAATAAATAAATGATTGTATTTCCCCTGACGAAGCTGGAGCTAAATGAAACCGGTTGGCGAAAAATAAAAGGTATTAGTGGTTTATAACAATGTGTTTGTCATATTTAAAACGAAGTGATAATCATAATTCAATGTATATTACTGGTTAAAAATTTTAATTGCTATTTTTTTTATATTAAAGAAGTATTTTTTTTCATAATTTGACAAGTGTTTAACTTTAATTTCAATACAAAAATACATCATTTTGTTTACTTATAAAGTTAATTTTTTTAATAACACATACACTTCATGTAAATGCCTCTAGGGCGTAAATAAATAAATATTGTGTCAGCTTTCTTTCATGCAATTGTGTTGTCAAAAATATATTTATTTTATATGTCAGGTAATTGGCTTGTAATATGTATAAATGAAGCGGCTCTTTGGATATTCAATGAGGCAGGTAATCCCAACAAACGTCCCAACAAAATCCCAACAAACCAGCAGTTTAACCATGCTTAGCAAAAACTTACCGCGTCAATAGTAAGTTTTTGAATTATCAATTATTTCACCGTTTTTCCTACTACTTACCCCGGTTAAAAAGTCTGTGCACGCCACTAAATGGCACCTACGTGATTCTTATTCGTGTTGTTTCCCCTTGACAGTGGATAGCCAGTTTTATGAAAGTTTTAAAATTAAAAATAAATTTATATAAATACAATTATAATATAATGAGAGGTTCGCGGAAAGATGAATTTTGTTATTTTACTTTTGAGCCAACATTTCAGGCAGCTTCACCATGTCATAATAAGGAACTCCAGTATATTCAATTCAAACTTAAATAACAGTATGTTTAGTTTTTTTCTAAAGTTAGTTTTCAAAGTTTCAATTTTTCAAAGCCCGCCAAAACGCTCCAAATATATGGCCGATCGGTTTTGTTCAGTTTTGAGGTTAGAATGTGAAATTTCAAAATAAGGTTAAGCTTTACCGCACATAATTTTATATTATATTAATTGTAAATCCTAACTAAATATAAGTAATAAAATTATCTACCTTTTTAGAAACTTTTCCTCAAAGAATAATAATAAAATTGAGCATTAACATTATCAAAATATCCGTATTTATTTTTTGGCTTTGGTCATGAATACTCTAATTTCGTTCATTAATAATAGATTATATTGAACAACAATTATAAAGGTTAAAGTCTCCGAAATTAAGTTTAAATTTCGCCAAAACAAATACAAAACATAATCGAAAAATAAAAATTTCTATATTAATACAAAACAGAATGCGCACGTGACGTTAGATTTTCCAAATGCAATGATACCAACATAACACGATGTTTTTATGAGATGATTTTTTATTCACTCTTAAATAACGATTTATAAATTCTACGTATAACTACGTATATTAAAAGTTATATATTCAGAATCGACTTTTAATGACCTATACGAATATTCATTTTTAAAACCATTATATTTTACACTGGAGTTCCTTATTAGAAAAATTGTGGAGAGTGCAGAAAACGTATATTTTTTGCATAACAGCATCGCAATATTTTTCTCTTTTTGTTGATTGTCTCATTGATATTAATACTCAACAAGAGTCTCAATTGCTTGGAGCCAGTGGGACTCTGGCATCTCCATATTTTGGTGATTTTTAGGGATAAGGGGAGAACGAGAGAAACAAGATAAGGGACAGGCAGCTTTGGAAGTATCTGGGTATTCAGATCTGATCACGGGAGATGATTTAATCCAATTCAAGCGACGTTTTGATTTTGATTTGAAGTCTTTCTTGGATATCTACCGATCTTCAAAGATTTACAATTTTGTTTTTTGTGTTATTTATTTAAATTGTTTATTCCTTTGCCATGGAGGTCATCAAATAATATCGTATACATACATACTTACTCTACATATCTGTCCTGCGGGTGCATACTATAAGGGTGTACGAAACGTAGTATCAAAAACGGGAAGGAAAGCGCAAAACTAAAAAATTCTCTAAACGCTTAACTTTTGGAACGCCGAGATCTCTCAATCTAAAGAGAGGTAAATTTGCGCGCTGTCCGCCTGATTTTGTTTTCGTAATAACGCAAAGCTATGTTTTTTCGCAAAGCTATGTTTTTTCGCAAAGCTATGTTTTTTCAAAATTCTATAATCTTACCCAAAAATGTTATTATTTATTTATAACAATTATTTATTTCTTTCATAAACAGAAGATTTTAAAAAAAATTATTTTATAATTTTTATTTATATTATTTTATTACTTTTTTCTACTTATATTCAGAAAACATGTTTTTTGACGCCGGCGATCAGTGGATACAAATTTTGCGTATCCTATGAGTAATGTGGGCGCGCTGACGATTAATAATAAATCCAAATCTACCTACCTATCAGCTGGCTACCTGCCAACTACTGATTCAAAAAATTATATATGCAAAAAATACAAGAACTCAAGAAACATTAGAAAATCAACAAGATTATATAATTATCGATTGCCTTAAGAAAATTATTCGACCTCGCTTCAGTATCGCGTAAGTCAATTAATTATAACATAATCAATAAAGCAAATACAATAGGATATCAAATTCTGTTATCAAAAATAATAATATTTTAACAATGTAAAATAAATATTATATGCCACTACCATTAATCTTCGGTGAGTTTACTTTGTAAGTCTGAAGTCATGGTGTTTGAAAGAGAGAGTACGAAAACAGTGTGCAATATAGTTGTGAATGATGAATACTCGGAGCAGGTCGATGAGTTTGTATATTTGGGAAGTATGTTTATGAGAGATGGAAAGACTGATAGGGATATTGAAAGAGGGGTGAATGCAGGAAACTCCATTAACGGAGGACTGAACGCGGTTGGCGCTGAAAAAAAGTTGTCAAAAAAACGAATCTAGCAGTCCACAATACTGTACTGATGGCAACCCTGATGTATGGCAGTGAGGCACGGAATTGACAGAGGAAGGTTGAAAGTAAACTGAATGCCATAAAAATGAGATCTCTGAGGCGAATTTGTGTGAAAAACATTATGATTCGTAAGCGTAGTGAGTAAGATTAAGACAGAGACGCTTAAATGGTTTGGGCATGTAGAGCGAATGAACAAAGGAAGGAGTGTAAGAATAATATATGACGCGAATATTAATGAAAGGAGAAGCCGGGGATGCCCAGAAAAACATGACACGATCAAATTAATCAAATACTTGAATCGGGTCATTTCAGAAGTCAGAATAATAAAATAAAATGTATGAGACATTTATGTGAATGAAGCAAGAAGTGTATTCCAAGATAGAGTTGTTTGGCAGTCCGTTCTTTCTTCTACCCCTGCGGGGAAATGGCGTGATGGTGAGTTACATCCTAAAGTGAATCGATATTTTTCATCATGTCGAAAGTTAGTTCTATTGCGGATTATCGTAATGTATCAAATGACAGCGGCACTACGGACGACGAGACCTTTCTTCCCACAAATTTAATATAATAATTTGCACACATACCCTGTGATCAAAAATATTATTGATCTAATGCAATTAATAGGAATCTAATATTTACTATACAACAGAGTATGAAATCTGTATCTAAAATGCGGGGTGAAATTGTATATTCTGTATCTACAAGGCGTCCAGGTGCCACGGTTTCACGTAGGTACCTACATCGCTGCTTGCTGTGAGTGCGATAGTATAAGGAAACCGTTGCGTTTTATTTTTAAATGTTCATATTACGCTGAAACTGGTCCTAAAGTACTGTACGACAAATGCAAGGCGTCTTTCTTGTAGAATCGTTCACAATATATCCTTTTAAAGAAAATATTCCGAGAAAGAAATAACGTTGGACTTGTTCCAACTGGAATCAGAATTGAACTGGTGTCAGCACGAGCATACTTTGCCATAAATTTGGTTTTCTCGCTACATATTTATTTTCTAGCCAGCTGTCTACGTTTGCAAGTTTTTGCAGTGGATATATTGAAGTTTCCCTCGAGATTCTTAGCTGTGATGAGAAAATCGTAAAAACTGTAGCTCACGAAAACTACTCGATGCAGTTTAAATTGATTTTTGAGCTTCTTGGGAAGTTTGCTGATTGACTTCACTTTCCACGGCTTCTATAGTCAACATGTCGTATAAAATTTTAACGTCCATCGCCGTGGAGGATGCATATTATACGAGTACATATTATCGAAGTTGTTTTTAAACATATTTGCGTATGGATAGCATTAATCCGTTTACAAAGTTGGATAGCGATCAATGACAATTAGAAAACAGATCGGGTAGGATTGTAATACGATATATTCGCCTGCAAAACCATGTCCAATAGAATGCCAATAACCGACTGGTATGTGCACATGGACTAAATACTGTCATTAAACGCTTTGGGATGTTGGTACAATCGGGAGGGTCATTTAACTAACAAATTAAAAATTTGCTAGATTAAAAACCCTAACCACGGAAAAGAAATAGGACAAACATTTGGTCATAAACAATTTACTAAAGCTACTTTTTGTACTTACTGAATAAAATACATGTTATTAACTATTCATATCACCTTTGTACAACGTTTCATAACTTATCTTCTGTTATTCCGACTTCTGACATGGTCCGACTCAAGTATTTGATTCACTTGATCGTGCCATGTCTTCCTCGGACGTCCCCGGCTTCTTCTTCCATTAACATTCGCATCATCTCCTTACACTCCTGACACTTAATAAAATATATTTAATATGTTATTAACTATTTGCTGCACCCTCTTCGGGCTGCATCCTTAAGTTTCGTCGTCGGCTCATAAAGATGAATGATACGTATCTCAATCTTATTAATATTACTCAATAATTTAATTTCTAAAGCATTTTTTTCCTCATTGCATCAACCAGTCAAACACATATTTGTTTTTCTCATCTCTTCATAACTACGATCATAAGATATTTTTTCTGTAGTATTCTTCACATCTCTTTATACTTAATTATTATACTTTTTTCTAGATATATTATATTACCATACTATGTCAATACTAGCCTTTTCCCTTCTATCTTTGTATAATGGCACTTAATATGAACTAAAATTGTCAATGTGACTGTCCTAAAACGGCATTTGTTGCCAGTTGGGTAGTCAAAGCTTTCTTACATTTTAATAATGTGTGTTTCAAATAAATAAAGTATTTAAAAAATTGTGGGTTCGAATTTCGATAAGTTTTAAATCCATAATTCCTTCGCTGACACATGATACAAATCGTATTTATTAGGTTATGTTTGATTCGAAAATAATTCTTTATTCACGGAGAAAATTACGTTTATATCGTGTTTAATGTTCTCCACAACCGGCACACACCAAAAAGGTGTACTTATTTTTCTTTTTCAGTACATTAGAACACAAATATCACGTTTTAGAGATTTTGAGGAAAATCGAGGAACATGAAAAAAAAACATCATTATCACACTAAAACGTGAATAATTTTTTTTATGTAAATACTGCACAAGAGTCGCAACTGCTCCCTGCTAAGTGAAACCGTGAGATCATGGTATCTGAAATTGGAATATGTTGTGAGACTGAAAGGTGTGTCAATAGGAAATAGATGGGGAAGACATTGGTGGGGAATTACCTGGCTAATCACATCTGGTCAAACGACATTTTAAGTCTGAATGTTGGTCTCTCACCATGGCGATACTGAGAGTATCTACCACTTTGGAACGTGCCCCAAGTAGGTACCTACATTATATATATTTTTGGCTCTATGACAGTTGATCCCGGTTGGCCTTATCTTTAATCTAATAATTGTAAAGATTGTCATGCTTTTTATATCGGTAAAATGGCCCGGAACGTCAACGTAAGAGTAAAAGAGCACTTACGATGTCTAAATAATAATGCCTTTTCAGAATTCGCGAATCACTTAATAGAATCAGATCACTCATTCGATAAAGACTCGGGTATTAAAATATTACATAAAAATGGAATTGGAATAAGATTAAACAATTTAGAAGCCCTCGAGATCAAAAAAGCAGTTAATAATAATTTAAATATTATTAATAACCAAATTAATTTAACTAATAGTCCCATACTTAATTTATTCCGGTAATCTCAGCTGTTTCCCCCCCCTCCCCACCCCTCCTTTTTCCTTCCCCCCCCTCACTTATCCTCCCTAAATAATGTCTCCCCTCCCACTCAATATGTGTCTCTTTCTTTCATTTTTCACTCATTGTTTTATGTATATATATGTGCCTGTATCTAATTATCTTTAGTTAATAATAAGCTCTGACGAAGCTTCGGTGAAGCGAAACCTGGTTGGCGACGGTTATTAATTCAATAAAAGTGGTGTTTTACAAATTGTGTTTTTCATTTAATATATAATGTCACACCCCAAAGTGTTTGCTTCCTTCGAAAAAACAATTAAATTTACTTACGCACACCTGAATTTGAACCCGCGACCTCCAGATTCGTAATCGCGGACCTCACCGCTCGACCATTTCCATATTCATGTACTTTCATATATTTATATTCATATATTCGTACATTTTCCGCAAAATTTTCCTGATTTTCCTGTATTCACCCCTCAGTATGAGGACAAAAGAAGTGTTATATTCGAATAATAAAAATGTTCTTAGAATCTAAATTTTTGTGAACAGCTTTTGAGACTCCTAATGTTATTTTAAATAAATTAAAATTCTCCATACAGTGACGGTCCATTCATTTGTATTGCATCAAAATGTTACACAATCCTCCGAAATACGCGCACTGGCAGGCAAACTCACTCGTCAGATCAAAATCACAAAGTGCCGAGTATTGTCTAAATACTAACAATTTTTTTGTCAGATTTGTGGATTTTGCATTAAAATACTTGGAAGATCCAAAGTTCGTCGAGCCCATCTATTTTCAGGGATGGTTGTGAGGCAGATTTACACGGATAAGGACGGTTAGTACTACTTGGAAGCTGGCTTTGATGGGTATTTCTATGGAGCGACTAATTGAGCCGGATCATTAAGGATTCAGTGTGAAGTGATTCTACGAATTCAAATACGTATTTCTGTTTGACACTTTATTACGTTGATCCGTGGTAAACTTCGTCTTCTTCTATTATATAAAGAAGAATGTCGCGGACGGGCGGCGTTTGTTTGCTTTCTATGAAAATCTACAGTTTTATTCCGGGTTGTTGAAATTTCACACATTTGAAATTAGGTAGTAGGGTAGGGGTAGGGATAGGGGTAAGGGTAGTGGTAGGGGTAGGAGTAGGGGTAGGGGTGGGGGTGGTGGTAGGGGTTGGGGTAGGGGAAGGGGTAGAGGTAGGGGTGGGGGTAGGGGTAGAGGTAGGGGTGGGGGTGGGGGTAGGGGTTGGGGTAGGGGTAGGGGTAGAGGTAGTGGTGGGGGTAGGGGTGGGGGTAGCTGTAGGGGTAGGGGTAGGTAGGGATAGGGGTAGGCATAGGGGTAGGGGTAGGAGTAAGGGTAAGGGTAACATATCACAACCCCAAACTTTACTCAAAACCATTCATAACCCCGAGCAACGCCGGGTACTTTAGCTAGTATATTTATAAAGAATAGTGTCCCTGCGGTGTTTGTTTTGAATACAAATCCACAGTTATATTTAGAGCTTAATGAAATTTTGCATACTTGACAGTCAAATAGGAGTAAAGACACTCTCTTCATGAGATTTCGATAATCCACCCCCACGGTAGGGGAACAATTTAAACATTATTTTCCACCGCGAATTACGAGTTTTTACGAGTATAATAAAACAAAAATGTGTGTGCTGGTTTCGGGGTTTTCCGCATAATTATTGAAAATCGTAATTCTGTGTACGTTATGCAAAAATAATTAAACTAAATTAAATTCTGGTCATAAATAATTCGCGCAGGTCCTACCGTGGTACATAATCGCCGTAATGTGTGAACAAATGTATTTATCTCACTTTATTGCATAATTTAAAACCATCCTATGTGGATTCCAGCATTAATACATTTTTTGTAACATTGCGTAGATTTAATGTATCGTTCAAGGAAATTTCATTTTAAAAACTCATTTTTTTAAAGCGTGATAGAAAAAAACTGCCTACTGTTCACGGTGTACTTAGCGAGCGTTTATTTATTTTCTCTTTTATCTGAATGTTTATGTGAAATTATGAAATATATGTGTGCACAAGGGAATTATAAGAGGAAGTAGATAGGAGCGAGGAAGTCGAAGAAGTATCCAGCCATTCAGATTTGATCACCAAATTTGACTAAAGCCATTTCCGCAACATTTCTATATACTGGATGATGGTTTTTCACCATCTTAATGCTGAGAGTATCTACCATATTGCAAAAGAACCATCCTTTGTGTACGTAGCTACCCCTACCTCCTTCCTTTCCAGACCCCATAACAAATTACATGTAACTTTTAAATTAATATTTCTTCTTTATTTTGTATAATTACCTTTTTCATTTTATTTTTATTACTTAGTTACCCTTTGCGCTATGCACAAAAATCTTGTCTTAAAAACTTTAGTTTATCAATTAATAAATATTTGACAAGTCAAAACATTTTTCACCAATAAATGTAGACATAATTTGTCTCGACGCCACCTATTGAGGGATTTAGCCGTTACAAGCCTTCCTCATACTAATAAAGTTGGTTGTTTACAGGTGAAATATAATAAAAAACAGTAATTATTGAATGAAACACTAGTATATATTGATAAACTTGGCGGGTTTGCGATAAGCCGACGTAGCTCAACGGTAGAGCATCTGACCGGCAATCAGAAGGGTGCAAGTTCTAGTCCTGTCGGCGACATTTATCTTTTCTCGGAAGGTATTTTCAATTTGGATGAGTGTTTCAGGCTAATAATTATTGTTTATAAAAATAATTGTTACCCTTTGCGATGTGCACAAAAATCTTGTCTTAAAAACTTTAGTTTATTAATTAATATTTATTTTTATTTCTTCGATAATCACTAGCTTCACTCATAAACAATACCCAAGTGGAAACCTGTAAATGGTCAAATTCATATAGTAAACTTTTGATCTCCCATATAAACAGAAATAAAATAAAACACAGGAAGCTGTCATGATGGATGGAACAATGGCGTACATACATTGATAATTTGCCTTAATTTAAAAATTTTACTCTATTAAAATTTTGCACTTAGGGCCATGCAATGCAAAGTAATGAAAAATCATCTGTTTTTTTTTGTTTGAACATATGAAAATAAGAAATGTCATCTAACATATGTGTAAAACTGTATCAATTGTTATAGCTTTCGACAGTTCTTCTGTGATAGAAGTTAATTCCTTTCCCTCCACCACATAGAGCTCAAACAATTTGCGATTGATATTTTAATTTAGATTTTAATTTATATTTTAATTTAATGGCAGCACTTCAACCCCTTGGAATGACAAGGTTTCATCTGACACGGCAATGTTACGCGATAATGAGCCTTAAGGTTGTTTTTTTAGAGCACATTATCGTATGATATTGCTGTGTCAGATGGAACCTTGTTATTCCAAGGGGTCGACTTCTCAAACGTCAGTTTGTCAAAACAGTCAAAACACACTTTTGTACAATATTTGAAAATGTCTAACAGGGATTTATTATCAGACCAGGGATTGAGGATTGACGGAAGAAGACCGAAGGAATTACGCAGAATGTTGTTGCTGTTCAATCAGCCCGATGGAAGCGCTTATTTAGAGCAGGGAAATACAAAGGTTTTGGTCGCAGTTTACGGACCGCATCAGGTAAATATTAGAGGTTATCTTTGTTACTACCAATTAAATTGAGCTAATTACTATCACTATGCGTGTATTCTTCAACTTACATCAAAAAATTTCGAGTGCTTTTGCTCATTGCTTCATTTTCTCGATTACCTCCCCTCACTTTTTTTTTACATCCCTCTACTTTCGAAAATTTATCTTTCGCACACATTTCCAGGAAGCAATCATGTGCGAAAGTCCAGGTCCGCCTGTACTTGTATTCTCACACCTTTCTTTTATACATATTTCTAGATTGGTACTTCACAAAACAATGAGGTTTCTTACGGATATAGCACATAATCTCTGTCCCTCTTGTGTTTGGCACCATTCTGCACCTGCAACATCGTATTTAATCTGCCTGGTGATCTTCTTGATGGTGGCACTGCTGTCTCCTTCGTGACTGAGCTGTTTAATAGCAAGACATCGTTTTCCAGCCAGTAGGAAATTATTTCCAGACCAGTCTATGGACTGGATGATTTAATTATTTACTGCAAGTAGAGCATACCTTGGCCTTTCGTTTAAACGGGCATTTGTTTGGTGAGTATTTTCATAATCCTGGGAAAAATAAAATATCGCACCTAAAAAAATGTTTAAAGTGTAACATATCCATTAATTAATTAATTAATTGTTTTTATGTTTAATTCGTAGAACTCCATTTAATTTTTTTTAAATTTAATGTAAATCAAATTGAATAATGTTATTATTAAGTTCTGCAAGTATTTTTAGTTGTTATTATTGTGACAGCTGTTTCGGCGTTTAAGGCCATTTTCAAACTGTGGTTAATCCACATTGCGACGACTTATTTATATGATTTAATTTTCCCCACTCCTTTAAAAATTTGGATGGATGGGTAATGATTTATAATAAATCATTTGAATTTTAAAAATTTGAAATTTAAAAAAATATATAAAAAATGTAACATTTCCGACTTACGAACCTATTTCGCATATTGTCATCTTGTTCATGGAGGCAAAATAAGTTTTTTTTTAGAACATGACAGAAAAACATTTTAATAATTATACCAGTGCTTTACAAAATAAAATAAAACACGCTTTTTATTGATGTTTTTTTTTTTGCGTAAATCGAAACATTCGTTAAGCGGGAATTTCAACCTTATCGCCACCCGCATAGGTATTGCGCGATTTCGTTAGAATTTTAAGAAGTGGATCCCCTTAATAAAAATGAGTGTATCGTAGCTACCTGCTTCTACCTGCTGAACTGGCCACCATGATTTACTATTTTGACAGCCGTCAAATACCTGAAGCACGACGACAGTAGTGACATCAACATTTCCTATACACTCGCCGGTTTTCCCTAATAGCATCATTACCTTCCTGTCCAGCTTGATTAGTTTATCTCTCTCTGTTAAGTGTTCAATTCATTATACATGTTATATTTTATTCTTACTTGTCCAAATTTAATAATGAGCTTTTATAACCATTATACAAATAAATCTACTGTTGTTAACCATTGGTAAGTCGCTTCATTAATCACAGATCCTATCACTCGCTCCTTTGATTTCCGTCTATTAAACATTAATACACTCAACTCATTAGCATCAATCAATATATAATTCCACTAGCGTTGATTCCTAGATAATTTAATAAAAATTATGCATTTTTTTGTATTGTCATTATTTAACGAAACTTATAAAACATTGGTAAACACCATTTTTTTTCAAAATGAAAATAAGTAAATGGGTAATCTGATCGGGATGTTTATTCGATGTCTCCTTAGGCTTTGTGGACTGCGAACCCTTCTTAGCTCCCTCAAAATCCCTGCGTACATTCTGGAATAAATTATTATCATATTAGCTGACGAATTTCACGAGCCGAAACGGAATGGGCGAAAGATTTCCCGAACTGAAACAGGATTCGGTTTGCTCAAAACCATCGCACGCCAGGACAGGACACTGATTCAAAAAGGCCTCTTTTTTATTTGATCATAGTATTTTTTAAAAAAAATTGAGTTTTTTTTTACATTTACCCGACACAGCAAGAGCCTATGTCATCTTTGGGGATGCTTTGTAGAGAGTTATTTAAGGAAAATAAGTCAATTATGGTCTGAGACGGAAAAAGGTATGCGGCATGGGTAGGAATTTGGGGCCAGTGTATCCAGGAGTGACGCACCCACCACCAAGATCTGGACAAACCACATTCCCCATAAACCTGGGCACCCCTGATAAGTCACGTTCCGTAGCGAAGCACTTGGAATGACCTATGGCAGAGGTGTTGATTATTCAATAACTGGTTTCCGGGGCGGCGGTACCCATACCCGCCTCCAAATTTGAGAATTATATATTGGTAGAATTATAACAAATTGTAGCAAAATGTAACGAATCGTATCAATGGTAAAATTAACATAACATAATTATTCAGGGTATGACATGACGGACCCAACAAACTTTTGCCAGCTATTAATGAGCTTGTTTGAGTAAAAATTGTAGATGAAATAAAAACATATATTTCAGTAACTTGGATCCACCTGTCAATTTGATTATTCACAAGGCTCACTTGTAGCACGTGGTACACACAACATTCCACCGCAATGAACAGTAATAGCCAAAGCCGGGGAACGGGAGGTTATTTGACTGATTAACCAGTGGCAACATGGAACCTTCTTCGTTTTGTTTTTAATTGAAAAAAATTTAAGGTAAAAAGTCACCGGGAACGAAAATTCCGTCTACAATTTGAATACCAAATAAGCTCAGGAATCACTGGTTAAAGACTGTCAGATACCTCTTGAAGGTTATTCTTAAAGTCCCATTAAGGAAGAGTACTGATTTTTAAGGAACTGAATGTTTCCAACTTGAAAAAAACATATATAGAAGCACAGAGGTCGCCAAATCATTCCATCACAGCCAAGCTATTTAACTTAAGAACAAATTGTAGAAACGACCAGTTATCATGTGACAAGTGTCAACCGTGTACAAATTAATGTTAGACGCCTTTCGCACCGCTGCCTAGGGAATCAATTATACCAATTCTTCGGAGCATCTTCTAATGAAATACCAATATAACAAGGACAGCATTCCCACTTGATGCTTGTGCTCTAAAAAATATAATCCGTTTGCTGAGATAAGGGAATCAATCAAACGGACCCCTTGTTCGAGTTCAATGATTTGGTTCAGTGTCCTGGCCTGT
Source organism: Halesus radiatus (assembly GCA_022606495.2). NCBI lineage: Eukaryota > Metazoa > Arthropoda > Insecta > Trichoptera > Limnephilidae > Halesus > Halesus radiatus. Next base: position 68,095 of record JAHDVE020006206.1, read on the forward strand.
CTTGAGGTGATTTGGTTTACTCCGGTTGAATCTGGGTGGTGGAGTAAACCCTTAGTTAATCATAATATTACATTATTCATTTTTATTTTACATCATCTTCATATCTAATCAAAAAGATACTCTCGACAACATTGAGGCTCGGCAAAAAAACGCTCTTTTGCGTTTGCCTAAAGTTAATCGAATATTACAATTAAATGTGTTTTTTTCGACTGCCTTAAATTGTTTTCTCGAATCCGATAACTTTCTCATTTTTGTTAAAAATCTTTTTTAAACCGGTTTATTAGCCCAAGTTTAATACAAAGGAAAGTTCACTTGCTTAATTGCCATGTAAAAAAAGATTATTTGCTTTCTTGCGATTCAAAAATATGTTGTTTTTTTTAACGATGTAAATAATACAAATTGAAATCTCTAATGAGCGACTGTTGAGTCAAAAATTTGCCTCAAAGCTCTTTAAATGCACAAATACGCTCTTCCCAATGAAATTCTCGATTAAATTTAAGATCAATTTAGGATATAGATTTTTGTGGATAAAGTTCCCCTCAACAGAGGACTAATTAAAGAAAGTGTCAACAGGGTGAACAAATGTCACCGAAATGCAAATGTCATTACTTGTTAACGATCTTTTTTACGCGATTTAATTATTGTATGACATAGATATATTTCCGTTTCCGAATATCAAAACAAGTTTTTTATATGTTTTAAATACCTAGCTTATGTTACTAATTATAAGCTACGTTTTGTATTGTTTTTTTGCGGTTTTGTGGGCGGGCACTATTTTATAGTTTACGAAATTAGGCGGGCACATCAATAGACAATTTATAATTAAAAATGCTCGGAAACATCCAAAAGAACGAATGCTCAACAAAATATTTGGCTGATCGATGCCTCAGATTGATCATTTGAAAAGTTGAGAAGAACGACAGTGAGGGTTCAAAAATTAGACTGTGTTAAATTTGAGGAACACATTACTTTGAGAAAAATGTACTTACTTTGTGGCGTCATTATTAATAAATTAATACGATTTTTTTTAACTGTGTTTTAAACCACGGGTTATGGTATCTTTACGCCAACCGGTTTCGCTTAGATCAAGCTTCCCTAATAACTAAAGAATAATTTAGAGCTATCGTATGTATATATACGATCGTACATACACACGATATATATCGTATATATATTTACCCTGACGAAGGTTGATCTACGTGAAACCGGTTGGCATAAAACTACAATAAATGCTACGTTTATAATAAAGTCTTTGTTTTATTTAATCAAGAAAAACTTTGTTTACTTCACTATTTTTAATAATGTTGATTTTTATAATAATAATAATCGGATTTATATATTAATAAAAGTGATGTAAGCAAATTTATTTTTATTATTTATTTTATAGTTACTTTATTATTAATACAAGATGGAAAGATAGACAAAGAAAACATGTCCAATAATATCACATGACAACATAACAAATACTGCGATAAAGTAAACGCTATATCTCCATTTGTGAAAATGTGTGTTGATTATAATTCTACAATGGAATGTTATCGGAACGGAAATGAAGACCAAGCAAAGGGATTACAAAATAATATAGATTTTGAAATTGATAAACCATTGAAAAAAAATATTAACCGAAAAAGTAAAGAAAGTGTACGACGACTGTAATTTGGAGAATTATCTTTATGATATTACAGTTCATGATCGTCAAATCAATTCAATTTAGATGCTAAATTAATGGTCTCTTTATCTCTCTCGGATCAAATATCTGAAAAAGGCTAGATTTTTGCTGTTATGAAATGCATTTTTTTCTTTTTAATCATAATAACAACTCTAAAATGAAACATGTTTGCTTAGCTAGGCTAGCCGGTTAGTACTTACCTAAAGTCATTAAATAAATAAATAAAAAAATAATAAAATTAAATTAAAAATTCACGCATCGGTGCGCAAATGCGTCCACAGCCCGCAACACTGTAAATAACTAAAGTGTAAAATAAATAAAAAAAACTTTAATATTAATTAAAAGCTTCTTACGCTTTTTAAGGTAATTTTATAGATATTTTCGAGTCCTAAAATTCATTTTATGAATACTTTCCAGTCCTAAAAATTAATACCAATAATTCAATAAATACCACCTCTTCTTGTGCCACCAATCATCTAATAAACGTAACATTAATAGAAAAGGAGAAACAAATAACCATGTAAAACTATCATCTATATAAATAAATTTTTCTAAAACTGTGTTCATCTGAAGCGACCTGCCAGGTAAGTATGTTTCTCTGTATCTGTTTGTACATAATTAGTTAAGAAATATTTGTACAGCGCCCTTGAGGTGATTTTTCACAAAAACGGCGCTATACAAATCATCCAACTATTATTATTATTATTATTATTAAACTTTTATAAATCTACCTAACGCAGTGCAGTGAACAAATGTCAAAACTACCTACGACGGTTTTTTGAAATTTTATCAATTTATAAGTGTCATTCAACAGTAAACCTCAGTGTGGATAAATCCTACTATAGTTCTCAAGTGAATATCATATTATTAACAGTTTTACATTCTCAATGCTAAAATAAACAACATTTTTCTACTGGACAAGACATTCTCAATACCATCTCTGCTCTAAAGCAAAAGCGCAAAGTATGAAGTGATAAAAGTGATATCAAAAGCAATCGAGTCATTTTTAAACATCGTTATCTCTTTATTAGTTCAACAAAGATTTTAAAAATAATAACAATATTAATAAAACGTAAAAATAATAAAGTCTAGCGTATATAAAAACTCCATCTATCGATCAACACTAGAACTTTTAGCAATCGCCTACTGAGCACTGTCATCTAGAGATAAGGTCTTGTTGATAGATGTCACGAAGTACATAAATAAATAATACAAATAATAAAACAGTTAAATCATTAAAAATAATAATATAATGCCGCCGAAAACTGAAACAATTATGGATCGAAAATTAGATATTTTCAAAGAACAATTATTGCAATCGACGGGGATGCAAATAGACATGCATGTACGGGACAAGATCTGTAAACTCTTGCCGCACGTTTAGAAGAAGAAGATCAGGCTGGCCACTTCGACGCTTCAGAGCAGGTTAGGAAGGAAGGGGGAAGGTGTATTCCTTGAGGGGGGGAAATGCCTTGAAAAAGGCAGACGATTTCTTGCATGGAGCTGGTGAGGGTGAAGAGAAAGTCACGGTCGGTTTTCAGGCCGGGTGAAGATGCAGGCGAAGTAGGTAGAAGGCGTGTTGAATCCGTGAGAATACTCTGATTTTTAGAATTGTACTCGTCGTGCAAGTACTTCGGTGCGATACCGTGCAGCGAATCGGGCAGTTTGAACTCGTGAATAATTCGCGAGCTGCCGTAGATTCTGTCAATCTTGGATCGACTTGATCAAAAAATTAGGATGTGAACCACGACCTTCTGCTTGAATTGAGCCTATTGCAATCTTCACCTATTTTTTATTAAAGAAGCCAAAATTATTACAAAGTATGTCATGGGGGTCAAAGTAGGACAGGTGATACTTTGCCGCCGAATTACAGAAAAATGCATTGTACAAACATAAATTGGGTAAGTTTATTCGATTCCGCGGGTGCTAATGAACAGATCAGAAAAGATCGTTTATTTAGATCAGTCACCGCAGCCGCAGGAATCGCTTACAAAGACAGACAATTTTGGTAGAACAATAATTATTGACGATAAGATTTTGTGGGTCGGAGAGGCTCGACCAATGAGCGCCCGCTCTGCTTTCGGGACCGTCGCCGGGAGCGACCGTAGAAGTGGCGGGGGTCGGAGAAATGTCCCGTTAGTGGCCAGTAGCGGCTCGGCACGAAAACGACGTTCAGGGGCGTAGAAAAAGAAGACGATAACGTGCACTGTTTATCATCACTTCTTCGAAACCCCCGGAACTACGCTTGTCGAAAGCCAATATGAACTGAAATCGGGCGTTTGCACAAATCCTTATTTTGTGCAAACATAACAAGACAGGGTTGCGTATCTAGTCGCCTCTCTATCAGGTTAAAATTAAAGTCGGGCGTTGCACAATTAAATCATTTGTGCAGACATAACGAACAAGACAGGGATGCGTATCTAGTCGCCTCTCTGTCAGGTTGTGGTCGGGTCGTCTGTGTGAGCACGACGAGTACTACATGCTAGCTCGATTGAGGATCGTATCTAGTCGTCGCTCGTTCGAAGCTGCACGAACTCAGTAGTTGATGACGTATCTAGTCGTACCCCCTACTGAATTATGTACTGGTTTTGATGTTACGCAAACGGAGGGTATTACAAACTTTGATAGTCACGTCTGGTATAATGCAACTAACAAAATTCCTAAAAAATGACGTTAATAAGATATTATGGAGATTAAAAGAGAAATACAAGATCTAGTTAAAAGTGTAGAATTCTGTTCAAACAAAATAGATGAGTTTGAAAACGAGATTTAAAAAACGAATGATCATCAAAAAAAAAAATAATGCCAAAATGGAAGAACTTCAAAACGAAATTAAAATGCTTAAACTATCTGTTTATCAAATTCAACAGAATTCGCTCGAAACTATAATAGAAGTTCAAGGAATTACTCTGCAAAAAAACGATGTTCTGCGAACTCCTATTAAACTACTTATGAAGACGCTAGACTGTAGCGATCTTGTAACGAACAATGCAATAGTCAAGTATTACAATAATCCTGTTAAACAAATTTTAAGTATCCAACTGAACTCAAAAGAAACAAAGGACAGAGTCATTCAACAACAAAAAAAGGGAATCTTCAGCCCCAAGATGATGAACTATTCAGAATCTACAAATAAAAATTTTATAAATGAAAAACTGACACTGAGTCCACGAAATCACTCGGATACAAATAGTATATTTGGGCGAAGGACGGGCATGTACTACTTGCTAAAAAATGAAGACTCCCCAGTAATCGAATAAATGACTCCAACGATATACCACTCCAGTAAATATGCTCTACGATAAGGATGCTTAAGAAGAAAATTAATAATTTGCTTGTGAAAATGGATTCCACTGACGAACATTCGGTCATAGATGCACAGATTTGGGCTCCAGTTCTTGTTTGGATTGGAGATTCAACTGTAAATAATTTATCTCATCAAATAATAGGACGAAAGTGTTCAAACACATCGTATTTAAACATACTCGTACACAAAAAAGACATCAACCTTTTCTTGCTATAGTAGTATATTTGCCCAATTTTATTTTATTGTTTTTATTTAATTATTTTTTTTATTTAACTTATCTCCATATGGTTTTTTCTCACAACAAAAATTATTAAAATAAAAAAGCTTTATTTTAAATATTTTATTTTACCTCATTTTCTATTACAATATTATTAGTAAGTTAGTCATTACATTTAAGTAAGTAAGTTAGTCATTACATTTAAGTAAAAACTCGCTTGTATGAATATATACATATAAACAAATATTAAAATAATACTAATTACAAAAAAAACTCATTTTTCTACTGCCACTAACACTAGTATACCCACGCACTGGCTTTTCCTATATGGGATTTTTGTGTATATACAATATACATAAATTTATACATATTAAAAAAAACACTTGTTTTATAGCCTTTATGTTTATATAATAAATGTATGCAACAAAAAAATTATAAATAAAAAAAAAAAAAATAAATAAAAAGAAACAGAAAAGAAAAAGGTAAAGGTAGTAACAGGGACTCGAACCTAGGTCCACGTGGAATATCCAGGACCTACGGTCTGATCCACTGAGCTACGCTACCCCATTCCGTAGCGTAATTTTTGTCGGCATCAACTTTAATTAATTCTCATATATTTTTATCTTCTACCTTCTTATCAAGACTAGACAATGTTAAGATGAGAGTTGTTAATATTATATGATTAAATAAATGAAACACGTTGTTATAAACCACGAATATATTTTATTTTCACCAACCGGTTTCGCTTAACTCGAGCTTCATCAGGTTAAATATAATAACTAAACTCTAATACAGAGTTATCGGTTATATATTGGTACAAAATAAAATAGAATGAAATAGATATATTACAAAAGAGAGACAGAACAAAATATTAGAGGAAGACAACAATAGAAAAACATTATGTTTAAGAGGGAGACATCCTTATATAAATATAACAGTGTGATGGGAATATAATGTCATTAAAGCAGGTTATTCCTATAATGCATTATTGAAAGGGTTCTTCCTAATGGAAAATAAACTACTCGGTTACATATTGAACCCGCGACTTTCGGATTCGTAGTCGAGAGCCTTACCCCTCGACCATGGAAGCCGTCAATAACTGCCGTACTCTTATTTTAAAACCATTTAAACGATCGCAGAGCCCTCAATTTTTTTTCTACTTTTAAATTTCAGACAAATCGATTTAATTTTGACATTGTCTAATATCTTTAATTCTTTGTCCAACATATGACTATTGTGTTACTGTACGCATTACTATTCAATCGGGTAAATATAGTGTAGTTTGTAGCTACAACTCGTCTAAACGATTTACTCATATGCGCGATGTATGTTTAAAATCTTTGGTAATACTTATTTTCGATTTTTTAAATTTTAAATTATGGTTTTTGAGATTTCTAATATTTCTGGTGCCCTCTACTCTCGAAGATGGCAATTTTAACACCATCACGTTTGCCATCTTCTTTTACAATTACATCTTATCATTCTTCCATTTATTATCCGTTGGGTATCTTCTTTTTTATCATTCTTCCTTTTATTATCCGTTGAGTATCTTCTTTTTTATCATTCTTCCTTTTATTATCCGTTGGGTATCTTCTTTTTTATCATTCTTCCTTTTATTATCCGTTGGGTATCTTCTTTTTTATCATTCTTCCTTTTATTATCCGTTGGGTATCTTCTTTTTTATCATTCTTCCTTTTATTATCCGTTGGGTATCTTCTTTTTTATCATTCTTCATTTTATTATCCGTTGGGAAATCTTCTGTTGATCATTCCACATGATATCCTTATTATATATATATTTTATTTATTCAAATTGTACAAATACTTATAATATTATAGATTATTAATCTAATTAAATATAAATGTACCGTTTATACAATTTATATGCGATGCCAAAAACCCTAGACATAAAAAACAGATTGTTTTTTTAATCCAACGTTTTTAGGAAGTAGGTAAGTGACTTTCCCCACAGGTGGGTTCACAAATAAGTTTGTGCGGCTCACTCGTCTGTATAAAAGGTTGTGATGACGTGCTCGAGAATTAGATTCCGGTAGAAAGAAATTTATTTGAGCCAGAATCTTACTGTGAAATATTTTGCCGTTAAGTAAAAGAAAAAAGTCTTTTAGTAGTAACTCTACATATCTGTAGGGAGTGGTAATTGGTTATACCCAAAATGTAAATAGATTGATATGGCCAAGGGAGAAAAGTCCGTAAAGACGTAAAAATAAAAATTTCTTCTGTACTCCTTCAATGCTCAAAATGTGAATAAGTTAAAATAGGCCCGAATGTTAGAATTCAACTCCAACATAATAGCGTATTGTATAATAACCTCAGTGATTGCGTGTTGTGAAATTAATAAGAATTTTAAATTACGAAGACTAGATGCTTGTATGCTTTGCTTCCTAAAATAATTGATGTGTTGGTGAAAAGTTAATTTACTGTGGTAAATAACTTTCAGATCTTTGATTTGGTTTAGGCGTTGGAAAAAGATTTCATTTATTTTATATTCGAATTTATCCGGCTTCTTTGATCTGGTAGACGAGACGATGTTGCACTTGGATGTAATAAACCTTCAGCAGTTTTTTTTTTAGCAGTTAAAGACTCTTTTCCAAATTTCACGGTAGTTTCAAGTCATCTGCAAAAATTAAATAGGACAAATAGAGTGATGGCTAAACTGGTATCGTTAATAAAAAGCAGAAACAGAAGCGGTCCGAGGATAGATCCCAGGGGAATTCCAGAATAAAACCACGGAATCTAACGAAATGGAAACATTTCAAAAAACGTACTGTCCACGATTTTGGAAATATGAAGTAAAAAAAATAGCCTAATCTTGTGGAAAAACCTAACATATCTACCGCAAATACGCACGCAATATTAGCCCGTTCAATAAAGAACTTTTAAATTGGTTTCCCAAATTGTCCAGAGAATTTTGAGAATATGCCTGTACATCCACTTTTCAAAGACATCTTCCAATAAATTCAGTCGCTACGTACATTGTCATTCTGCATGTCTTTATTTTGAAAACCTGATTAAAGCGGGTGGTTCAGTAATGGGGTGGCGGGGGTCGCCACTAGGTGCGCCCATCCAGTTCTCCCTTACAAAACATTATTTACGTTTGAAAAATATTGCAAATGCGATATTATCCCGACCGCACATCACGATTTATTGCCGCTCTGTATTTTATCGACTATTAACATGTTGTGATTATTTTATGGAAATCTCTTTTAGGGAGATGGTATTCCCAGATAAAAATATAATATGAAATTCCCATTTCGAATAATATACATATTCGTAATACTCAAACTGGTAGATACACTCAGTATCGTCCCGGTGAAATTCCGTCATTCAGAATCGATACGCTGCGCTGTTTAAAATGGTTTTAGCCATGTTTAGTTACCGGATCTGATTAGCCTGTTTCTTACCAACCTCCCTCTTTCTCACCTTCCCCCTCCCTTCTTCCTCACTCCCTTCAGACTCACAACAAACCCCAATTGGGGATATCATAGTTCTATGTTCTCTGGCACTTGGAACTCTTGTTCGGTATTTTCATAAAAAAATCATAAAATAAAAAATCCCAAAGTGAATACTGACGACCTCCGTGGCGGAGTAGTCAACTAGTTGGCTTTGAACCCAAAGATCTGTGGTCCAAAGGTTTGGCTAATGTAAATAGATCCGAAAAAGGTTTTTATACGGACATTCAAAATTTTACTTTGTATGAAAGTGAATGAAGCAAAAAGTGTATGTCAAGATCGAGTTGTTTGGCGGTCCGTACTCTCTGCCTATCCCTGCGGGGAAACGGCGCGACGGTTAGTTAGTTCAAAATTTCAAAGAAAACACACTTTGAATTTTTGGCGGTAGATCCGGTGTCAGAGATACTGTCAGCATCGATCTGGTAACAGAACATTTAGAATCAAAACATTGCGTTCTTCTAAATGGTTTTAGCTATGTTTTATGGCTATATCGAAATAGAACTCAATCTCCTTACTATTTAACTACCTTCAATCTCCAATCTTCCCCTTAATAGAGGATGAGAAGCATCCCATTGTGCGGCTGTCTATCAAAAAACCATTTTGTTATTAGATTTCTTTGTAATATTGAGAAAGACAGATATTTTCATGAATGATGGAATTGTAAAAAGTGGAAAGATGCCTTTTTGGTCCAAAGAAAGCGATTCGGGAAACTCAATTTTTCAATTAGTTATAAACACAAGGAAAATATTACAGATTACTACTTCCTAGTATTTTTCTCGTTGGAAATATTGCACTATTGAATCTTGTAATGATTTTACTTTTGGTTCAGAAAAACTTGTTTTTTAAATAATTATCAGTCGCATAAATCGTCTGGTCAGAATTACTAACATTTTGTTGTTGTATTTTCTTATTTAGGATTCATAAATAATTTGGAACGAAGGTCAGAAATGTTAATAGTTTTATTTTGTATTTTATCTTGATTGTATATCTCCTCATATCTGTGGAAATCTTTAAAATTATTTAAGTTCTACCTTTATGTATTCTTACTGTAACAAAACTGTACTACTGTTTTTGTATTTCTCCACTTATGTGATATCTTGATATTTGTATAATCACTATACTGTTATCAATATCAAAACTGTTGAGATGTGCATAGTTTTTCATACTTAGTTCCCACTTTTGACACGTTATAGTAGGACAATCGGTGGGGCGCACTGGGGATTTCTTGAAATATTTTTTTTATTTTTTTCGCAAGTAAGGTAGGGTAGGCAGTGCTTATGTGCCTATATGGAATGCACGCCTCTGCACATCACTTATCTAGTATGATTAACCCAGCCTAAAGGAAGATAAGCTACCTAACCTAATTAAAGTGTAAATATCGAAGAGTTTACAGTCAGACAGGTACATTCCTTGATGTATTTAACATTGACCTCGCAATTAGTAATAACACACGCAAGTAAGTAATCCCCACGTGGCACGCATATTTAGAATGTTGAATAAAAATCGAATCAAAGTATAATATAGCCTTGTTTTGTGGTGGGAAGACAGGATTTAAAACTCAATTTTGACAGGATTTGGAATACATCGCAGGGTTTGGAAATGATTTATGAATTTCGGAGGAACAAATTGAAAAACTTACAAGTTACATGAAAAGATTCTTTTGGATTATCCAGCTTGGTTAAATATAAAAATCTCCTTCATTACGGATTAATAATTTATAAGTAGGTACCGAAGCGTGTAACATTTTTCATATTTTTTTCAATTTGTTGATGTACGAGTACCTATATTGTACTGTAATACTACGCTACTATTTGTATGATAATTTTTTACTTATTGTTGTTTTATATAATATTGTTGAACTAAACTCCTGCTAATAGGCTTCTCGCAGTAGCCTAGCGAATTCAAATGCCCATTACATGAAAATAACATTATTGAATTAAAAAAGTAAAAAAATCACGTTTTGCAAATGCAAATAAAGAATAGAAATCAAAAGCCTCCTTAATATTTTTTTTTATTTATGACCAAAAAAGGAATAAAGTTATATGCGGGTTACTTAATATTTGCTTCGTGAATTTTGGATTTCTATAATTTATTAAGAATATATTTCATAGAACATCTATTAAAAATTATGAAAGAAAAAAATAATTCCGCCAACGCGCGCCAACGGACGCTAGTGTAGCATGTTGCCATCTCGATGTATAGAAAATCTCAGAAGCTGCGCGTAATATATATTTTAACTTAAATACGCTTTTTGCATCCATGTCATAAAACTAATAATAAAACATATACATAATATTAATATAGATGAAAATTTCCTTCTCCTTTTGCCGCCCATAATATTTTTTTAAATTTAATCGTATGGAAGTATCTGTCTAGCATTACCGTCTTTATTAACACGTGGAATATGATATACTCGTATATGTATGTATATTATCCTCAAACTGATCAGAGGCATACAAATTCAGCTGTGATGTATCACATACATGCTCGCCCCACTGCTGTTCAATATCAGGTTATGTTCTGATTGTGTCAATGGTAACATTTTGTACATATTTTTTTCTAAAATGTAAATATGGTAGTTGTAAGCCTCTGTCACTAGTTTTAAGTCACTAGCCACAGGTGTAAGTTGTAAGTCGCTATCTATATAAGTCTTAAATGTAAGTCACTAATTATAAGTCTGAATTAGGTATTTTCTAGTTTTAAATCTTAGCTTTAAGCCATTAGTAATTAATCTAATATGTAAATTATTAGATATAAGTCTAAGTGATAAGGTATAGGTTAGATAAATTATATTGTAAAGCGCCTTTGAGGTGATTTTCGCACGAAAACGGCACTATAGAAATAATCCATTTATTATTATTATTATTCTGCAGTATTTGGTACACGCAATGTTCCCTCAAATTAGTTAATTGTGTGTGCGGTTCATTAAGTTATCTTTGAAAGATGTTAAGAGGAACGGCTGCGCGGCCTGTTTCATATAAAACTTAGTTTTGGATTTGAAGTCTAAATACTCACCTAAATCTAATAATGATCGTTTTTTTTCATCAATAAGTATAGTAAATATTTGGTACGGATTAGAAGTAATTTAATTATTTTTGTTCATTGTTTTTGTGTTTACTCGTAGAACTTAATTTTTTTAAACAATTTAACGTTAATCAAATTTAATGATGTCATTATTAAGTTTTGCAAGAAGTTTTAGTTGTTATTATTGTGACAGCTGTTTCCGCATTTAAAGCAGTTAATAAAAACTAAATTCAATAATAAAACTTAAAATTCTTGCAGAACTTAATAATAATATTATTGAATTGGATTATGTTAAATTTATAAAAAAACTAATTATTTTTGTTTTAAATTATAAAATATAGGCCATTAAAGGAACTGATTTTTCGCGAATTTAGAGACACCTTTAACAATTATTTGGGAGCTAACGGTGATGTAAAAATGTATTACCCCTTATGCTTTGAAAATATAATGAAATTTAAATCGTTATTTTTTTAATATTAAAATAAGCATTATGGTGGACATTAAATTAAATTACAGATTGGCCCTATATAATTTAAATAATCGACCCGAAAAAACGTTTTTTTGTTTAATATTTTGTTTTTATATTTTTATTTACGTAATCATATTTATATAGCAAATATAATATTCTTTTTTTAAAATACCATAAACCCGCAAATAATTTTCTAAGTTACATCTAAAATTATGAGAATTGATTTTTAATAATTTAAAACAAAAATAAATAAAATACTTCTCATACATACTAGGTATTTACTGAACCCTAATTAAAAAAAATATATATCATTCAGTCTGGATGAGTATTTTAGCCTAAAATCTAAAATTAAGTTATGTATGAAACAGGCAGCACAGCGGTTCCTCTTAAAGAAAAAAAGAACGGGGTGAAGCTAACAAACATTGACCTACGATTTTTTCTTGAATTCATGAATCGCCTCGACAGGATATGCATTATTTCCCTAACTAACTTATCATCACGCCGTTTCCCGCAGGGGTAGGCAGAGAGTACAGACGGCCAAACAACTCAATCGTGACGTACACTTCTTGCTTCATTCACATTCATACATCGTCTCATTCATTCTTTTCTGTTATTCCGACTTCTGACACGTCTTCCTCGGGCATCTCCGTCTTCTTCTTCCATTCACATTCGCGTCATATATTCTCCTTACACTTCTTTCTTCGTTCATTCGCTCTTTCTTAATCTTACTCATTACGCTTAAATCAGCCTTTCATTCTTTACGAATCTCAACATTTTTCACACGATCCATACATGATTTTGCCACACATTCTCTCGAGAGATCTTATTTCTATGGCATTCAGTCTACTTCCGTCTTTCCTCTGCCAATTCCATGCCTCACTCCCATACATCAGGGTCGGTATCAGCAATCCATTGTGACCTGAATGAAACGGTCGCAGTAAAAAGACATGGTACCTCCGATGATACTTCTTTGTAATAAAAAAAACACAAATCAAATAACACGAAAACCTTCGAACAATGAATAATTCACAATGTGTTTATTCAAAATACGTAACATAACCTAACATACAATATTGGTTATTTAATTTTCTGTTCACAAAACAAAAATCTGGTGACACGAAGGCATCTGTCTTCGAGATGTGTTCGGAAGATGGAAACATTGCGTTCGGACAATTTTTAACAGATGTACGATATGCGGCCGCACCCCATAGAGGGAACAATGCGTACGAGGTAAACTCTAATCCTTAAAATCAACATCCGTTTTGAAGGTTGCTCGGTTAACCTACTTGAAAATATATTATTTAATATACAGCGGGGCAGAAGCAGTTCACTTTACAGTAAATCAACTTACAACAACTATGTATATTATTTATAGATATATATGTACAATAATTGTATTTATATAATGCAACAATTTCCCTAGTATGTTTAAATGCTCGACTCTATCTCTCAGGATTCATGGCTGAAATTGATGTATGAAGCACGGGAAGCGGAATGTATTTCCTGATACAGAAATAAAACCCTGGTATTGATAAAACATGAGATTTATTGGTATACTAAATGTAACATTGTCGTTACCGTAAAAGAGTAGAAAGGAGGATTAAAACTACAACGAAATGTATTAAAATAATTAGGATGGCTATTGTGGACGGCATCTCGTCTTCTGCACCAGGGAGGGCCGCGCTTGTCCCGATGATTTTCGATTTCTCCATACACCATCCGCGAGATCTGGGACGTCTCACGGCAGCGCCATCCGCCACAGCAAACTTCATCCGTAGAATCCAATAAACAATACGCGAAGATGGTACCTTTCGCTCCGTACAAACGTCGTTATTGCCCGGTCATCATTGGCATGGTTTTTTTGAATTTCAGCGCTCCTGCACGCGCAGTTGGACTTTTGTCACTCCAAGTCACCATCCGTAATTATAGGACCATTCTACCCACTTCGGGTACATGGTGTTGAAACGCTCATTGGCGAATGTTAATCACAGCACAAATAAAACATTTAACTCCCTTTCCAAAAAACTCCCGGCTCTGTCCGCCGTGTTAAGTCACGTCCCGCGCCATCTTGCCTTCACTTGGCTCTTCCGTCGGATGTCTCCCATAGACATTTTTCTTAAATCTAGTCGTAGACAATGGAAGTGGTGCCTTTATAAGCGGGGTCAGTATTTACGTTACAATAATCATTATTTGAGAAAATATATTGATAATTTATTTTAGAAATTCAGCTAATCGCAGACAAGCGATTAATTATTTTTTGAGAAAATGTTTTAATACCCTCATTAGCATATATAAATGTTTTTACTACTCCGGAACATTAATATACATTTTTTTTTAAAATTTAATGTAAATCAAATTTAATAATGTTATTATTAAGTTCTGCAAGTATTTTTAGTTGTTATTATTGTGACAGCTGTTTCGGCGTTTAAGGTCATTTTCAAACTGTGATTAATCCACATTGCGACGACTTATTTATATGATTTAATTTACCCCACTCCATCCAAATTTTTAAAGGAGTGGGGTAAATTAAATCATATAAGCATCTCGTCACTATCCACAGGAAATGGTTAAAGCTGGCTGTAATAACAACTAAAAAACTACTGCAGAAAATAATAACATTATTAAATTGATTTACATTAAATTTAAAAAAAAAATGGAGTTCTACGAATTAAACACAAAAACAATTAATATACGCAGTTGACATGAAAATATTTTCTCCTGTCACTTGCACCAAAGACTTTATCCTCATGCAAGAAGATTTAAATCATCTAAATGTTGATTTTGCACAACACAACCTTCAAATAAATGTAAAAAAATGTGGCGCCGTCAACTTCACTCGAAATAAAAACCCTATTTCTTTGACTATGCCCTTAATTGCACAATACTGAAGAAAATGACGGAGGCCAAGGATTTGGGAGTGGTGTTAGACCAGTAGATACTCTTTGACCACCATATCGAAGCAAAGGTTGCAAAAGCTTCCAAGATACTTGGCATTATACTCAGAACCCGCATAAATTTTAAAACAGTAAACACAATGAAAATTCTGTACTTCGCGTATATACCCTGTTCTTTGGAGTATGCCTCTCAAATTTGGATTCCCAGGTACATATCACATACAGAAAGGATTGAGAAATTACAAAACCGTTTTCTATAATACCTAGATTTTCTGGGAAATCGTCCCCACTTGATTTATGAGGAGTCAGCCGCGTTTTTCAGAATTTCGTCACTAGAAAGCCGTAGAAATTCTGCAGACGTATTGTTTTTTCAAAAAATAGCCACCTCTGTGATAGAATGCCCTGAATTACTTGAACGAATTCAATTAAGAGTGCCTAACAGACAAACCAGACAAAACCACACACTAAACCTACCTCAATGCAACACTAACTCAAAACAAAACACCTTTATTCACCGGGCTTCACACATTTTTAACACTTCATATAGTGAGTTCGACTTATTCAACTCAGCCCCTTATAATTTCAAACCTAAAATCAATAAATAACATTCACACAATTCATATTACTCTACACAGACCAGATCCTCTCCCTTCCCCTCCCTCCCATAATCCAAAACTCATAGCATAACCTTGTAACTTTTCTTTTTAAATTGAATAATTTAAATACTCAAGTGAGAACCTATTATTACTTCATTTTTAAATATATTTTACCATACATAATAATTATTGTAAACTGATGGTTTTCCAAATAAAATCAAATAAAATAAAAATAAAAATAGCCTGTTGATAAGAATGTTAAGCAAAAAGGTGAAATCTAAAAGTAAGAAAGAAAATTTTATTTTCTATCTAAACCATCAGAGACAGATCGCGAGCAGCGAGCGGCGAGGCTTGTAACTGTTAGAACGAACCTATTACTCTCAGTAAATAATTGTTTTATGAATAAGCAAAAAGCAGTAAACTAGGTTACCGAATATAATTTTTAAATTTTTCAATTTCTTTAATTTATTTAGAATATATTTCACACTCAGAAACTCAGACAAAACAATTTGCTCGAGGTCTTTAAAATCTCTTCCCGTTTAGAATGAAGGAAGGGTAACCCGCCCGCGCCGGGCGAATGTAAATCTCTCTCGTGGAATGCACTTCTTTCATTAAAACTCTCTTCCTCTCTGGAAACTTTTTAATAATTCTTCTCTAACATAAGCCATCAGCTGGTAGGCGCTAGGCAGGAGAATAAGGCTGTTAAGTTGGGCCGACTCGGATTCGAACAAATTACACTGGAACTAATTGGAATTCCGTCGAAAGAAAGAAATACAAAAAAACAGCAGAAATAATTTCGTGATAAAAATACCATTCACTTGATTTTGGCCTGCTTTCAAAAAATATAATTCAGATATAAAATTTGGCTTCTACTGAATATTTCATAGTTATTGAATCGTGTAATGAAATTATCATCCCTTCTCCCAAAAGGTCACATACAAACACTGAACAGATGAACTGCTAGAAGCGACTTGTAACAGTTTCCGTGTGCACGAAATAAGATCATTTGTTCCTTAATTCTGATGAAATTGATTAAACATTTTCAGTAACGAATTATCAATTTCGTTTGCTTGTGTGAACTAGGAGTCGATAGGTATTATACTATTCTAATTTTGGCGGTCTCCGTGGTTGAAGAGTTTACGATCTTTGATTACGAATCCGGAGGTCGCGGGTTCAAATCCCAGCGTGCGCAAGTAAATTTTATTTGATTTAATTGTGTTTCTTCACAATTTGTTCATTTAAATGTAGTATATTTGCAACACGTTCCAGAGTGGTATATACTGTCACGCCGTGGTGAAAGACCACCATTCAGAATCGAAACGTTGCTTTAAATGGCTTTAGCCGTGTTTGGTGACCAGATCCTAATAGCCACTTCTCCACCTTCCTTCTTCCTTATCTCCTTCCCCTCCTCAATACCTTCAGCCTCATAACATACACCAGTTTGGAATGCCATAGTCTCACTGGCTCTTTTTTTATTTATTTATTTATTTGAAATACATATTATTAAAAAATAATATCTAAGAAAGCTTTGACTGCCCAACTGGGAACGAATCCCCTTTTAGCACAGTCAAATTGGCTAGTTTAGTTCATGTGAAGTGCGTTTAATTATACAAAAATAGATGGAAAAAAAACTAGTATTGACATAGTAGAGTAATATAATGTATCCAGAAAAAGTGAAATAATTAAGTATAAAGAGATGTGAAGAATAGTTCCGAAAAAAAAAGTATAGATCGCACTTCTGGGGATTGTCTGTTCAGTGCTTCCAAACAACATTTTAAAAGTCTTTGTCCGTTTTATCAATACATTTACTGGGTAATGTTTTATAAACTATGGCTTTGTGTCTATTTATTCAACTTAGCACCGAGAGATGAACTACAGTTTGGTTGGAACGAGGGAAACAAATTTCCTATGGAAATAAGAAAAGTTTTTCAAAACTTTTAAGAAATCTATGAAATTGAATATAATTAACAAAAGCTGTCACGGTTCACTTTTGTATTATAAAAAACGTATTCAACGTTTAATTAACTTTCCCCTAGTTTTGCCATAAAATTTGTGTGGAAGTTTTATTTTCCAATGAAAGCCTTTATCTGATTATTTATTATTTAAACTCCCAGAGGACTTTTACATACAGATACATCATTTTTAAATCACATGAAAAAATTTAAAAAAATAAAAATAAAAAAAGGACAGAAAACATTCATAAAAGTTGACTTACACTTGAAAAAAGTTAAGTTAAACTAGAAAATCTACAACAAAAGTTAAGTTACTCTTGAAAAAAGAAAAATGAAAAAACTGCACCAAAGCTCAAAATACAGAGGAATATAAAGGAACAGAAAAAAATAATAATACAATATCCACAAAGTCAATATTAACATTAATAACAAATAAGTAAATAATGTAAAAAGTTGTAGTTAACAATAATTTATAAATTAGGTACAAATAATTCGTTCATTCTTTTTTTGAAATTTGCCATGTTTAGATTATTGTCAGATACATCATATCATTTAAGTATTTGTTACCAAGACTGTGCAAGCGTTGAATTGGGGAATGCAAACTATAGTTAGAACGGGATATACATATGTAAAATTTGAATGTTTAGAAGTTCTTTTTGGTATGCATAGGTTGATTAAATGCAGGAGTTTAGAACAATTGAATTCACAATTTAATAATTATAGTAATAAGGATAATCTAATATATTTAAAATACTCATTAACGACGAGTAATTCATGTGCTCTAAATAAATGCAAAAAATTTCTTTGAATTCTTTCTACATTATGAATACGTATTTTGTAGAAAGGCGACCTATAGAATTATTGAAACGATATTTCCAAAACTTTGTTTCAACCATTTTCCTTTAGACGGTGAGCGCCTTTGAATTTGAATATAATATCCATCCTTTTATTACTGCTCGCAGTGGTTGTTTTCGAGTGTAGGAATATTGAATTTGCCGGGAAATTGGAAGATGTCTCGAGGTTTAAAGTTTCCGAAATGATTCCAATCCGATTTCGCGGACCTGCCTTGATTTTGACCGGCGGACAAAAGAATACAATTTCTCCCAGCTGACAAAGGGAACTCTGAGCAGTTTACAATGATGGAGTTGCCTTGGATATTGCGGGTCGGTATCGGGGATTGCGCATTGCGAGTAATCCGATATCGGATAAAAGGGATCACACAATACGCTGGAGGTTCATTGTCAGATAAAAGCTATATTTTACAGTCGTCCACATTTTGCACTACAAGTGTTGAAAGCGGCTTACATTTTATAGGGGGGAAAAATGCCTGCGTCTTGATTAAGGAAAATATTATATGTCTTTGCTTCATTGTAATTCAATAGAGAGGATATACACTTACATCTATAGCTTCATTGACGAGGGTTTATGAAGCCACGGGAACTTCTGTACAAAAAGATACAGCCTCAATACTGAATACTGAATACCACTTCCAATATAGCCTAACCAACCTATTATTGCTAAGCTCTTTCTTGGTGTATAGTATTCAATTTTCTAATATTTTTTTATGAAATCAGACGTCTTCTACTTACATTGAATTCATGAATACCAATTTTCCTTTTTAAACATTTCTTATAATTTGATCCAGAGATGAAATATAAGTTTATGGTCTCGAAAGGCTATTCTGATCGAGGACGAGCGATTATTAATATATTAATTCTGGAAACGATTTCGATTTCTTCAATTAAATGATAAGATTCAAACGGTTCCATAAATATTCAATCTCAACGTTCCCCAATGTTATTATATTGAGGAGCCCTCTAAATATTCACTTCATTAAGCTCATTCGAGGAAATTCGTATCAGCGACGTAAATTGAATCTTTTAATCGTTTTTCTCGAGTGTAGGGACTGGAGCGCTTTTCTCACCACTTCTTGAAAATTGGAATAAAAAAAAATCGGACCCGTTCAACCGATCTCATTTCTTTTCCGGATCTGATAGTGTCCGAGCTATTATTAATGACGGAAGACTTGATTTATGAACTTTACGGATCCAAAGGTACTGGAGATGTCATTACGAGAATAATGAAAATGTAACAAAGGGGCCGGATTTTATAGTTGGAATCTTCTGATTCTGCTTCAAAATTTGCCTTGAATGTTGTCATATCTTAGTTTCGACTGTTACGCATAGATGGCACTGTCGGCAAGATAATACATTTGCGATATTTGAGAACCTCTCAAGGTCAGACAGACAGATTACCTTGGATTAGAAGGAGCTTAGCTTGCTGGCTCTCCAAATCTATTTTACTGAGATTCCGTGTATCATAACAATCAATAACCAAGTGTTTATTGTAGTCATAGTTTTATTTATCAAAAGATATATACACAACAAATATTTTGGTTTAAATCATTCAGCATCACTGTAAAAATTTGCCGGTAACCAACTCGATCCTGCCGAAACGTTAGTTCACCCAATCCAATGCACTAAGAAATCAGACAAATATTAGTACAACATCCATTTTTTCATTCTCTGCCCTTACGAATCCCATTGCTGGGTACATACCTCTTCCAGGTTTTCAACAAAATATGGGTATGCAAATGACTATTTTTAAGAAGACATGTTTAATAATAAATTGATACAAATAAATTAATGAAGTCGAGCTTAGATAAATTTATCTTCGGAAATAATATTTAATTCTCTTCGTAATGTGTGAATCCACATGATACTGCAAATTAAGTCCATACTGTAGAGCAGTGATCCGCAACCTTTTTTCACCCACGGAACACCAAAGTTCTTCCCAGAATTCCGGGCACACCAAAAATAATAATACTTTAAACTTTTATTTGCATAGGTACCTACAAAACAAAAACTGCACTTAAGCGTACCATTATTTTTTTACAAACGGGGAAAATGCCTCAAAAACTTTACGTTTGCCTTGACACAGAAAAATCGCACTGAGACAGACATAAAAACCATTTTGATATTTGTTATCAAGAAAAAAACTTCGTATTCACAGCCGAGATAAATCGCTTTCGTATTCTGACTGCAGAATTCTCATTCGTTAAAATCGAATTTAAAAATGCACATTCAGACTCATATTCCTACTGTAGAAATTCATGTACACAAAAATTGTATTTAAACAAACACGTGCTGACTCATTTTGGAAAAAAACCATTATCGTTTTTCAGTTGTATATATTTGTGTTAGTTGCTAAGTATTACGATTCATTATAGCCAAAACTATATACAGTGTAAAACAATAAAGATCCCTTTTGAAAAATTGTATTTAAACAAACACGTGCTGACTCATTTTGAAAAAAAAACCATTATCGTTTTCCAGTTGTATATATTTGTGTTAGTTGCTAAGTATTACGATTCATTATAGCCAAAACTATATACAGTGTAAAACAATAAAGATCCCTTTTGAAAAATTGTATTTAAACAAACACGTGCTCACTCATTTTGAAAAAAAAACCATTATCGTTTTTCAGTTGTATATATTTGTGTTAGTTGCTAAGTATTACGATTCATTATAGCCAAAACTATATACAGTGTAAAACAATAAAGATCCCTATTAAAAAATATTATTTAAACAAAAACAAAAACAGAAATATAACAAAATCAGAAGCACTAACATTACACGTATCAATGAAAAACTTATATTTTTGGTTCAACAACTTTCAAATTCTCAGTTCTGTTTTTTAAAACTTTTTGTTTTTAAATGATTATGTTTGTTACATTTAAATTTCTATTATAATCTATATTGTTTTTTCCTAAGAACCTACTGTAAAAACTCACTTTATTTGTATAAAGAAAATATATATGAATGTATGTATATGAGTAAATATATATATACGAATATAAAAAATACTAATTTCATAAAAACTAATTTTTTTACTGCTACTAACTAATACCACTGGCCTTGCCTATGTTGGATTTTTTTAATATATATTCGTTTTAGCCCGATTCCGGTGCGAAACATTTATAGCTAAGCACACAGATCATGTTCTGTAGTTTTTGCGTTATTTTGTTTCTGAAAAAGAACAAAGTATTTAAGATTTTTCTTCTTTCACCACCGCAGCACACATAGCATCAGCCCACAGCACAATGGTTGCGGACCACTGCTGTATGTTAGAGCTATAATATTAATAATATTTGGATTACTTCTATAGCGCCCTTTTCGTGGGAAAATCACCTCAAGGTCGCTTTACAATTAATTTATATATCATCACTTAGACGAATAATTAATATCTTACAGCTAAAATGTATTGCTAATGGCTTGCAAGTAAGATTTATAACTATTGACTTACAACTAAGACTTATAGCTAGAGATTCATACCTTATATAGCTTGTCATTATAACTAAATGTTATACTTAAACTTAAGTAGATATAACTAGAATATAAACCTAACACGTATATAAACCTAATACATATTTAAAACTGATACATATTTATGACCAAGTGCATATTTTATATACAATACTGCAAAATGACTTACAATTATGGCTTAAAACTGGAATCTTACAACTAACATACATATTTATAATATAAATACCTGTTATGATTATTGCTCGTGCTGTCAGTGGTAAAGCAAACAATAGTATAAGTGTAATTAATATCATCAGATCATCTGGGTGGTTTGGAAACTGTTTGGAAATGGCCTTGAACGCCGAAACAGCTATCACTATTGTGTTTTATTATTATAAAAAACTAAAAATACTTGCATAACTTAATAATAACGTTATTAAATTTGATGAAAAAAGACTCCTGTAAAGTTTTCATTTTGTGACTTTTAAGGGTACAGTTAATTTACCTATTTACAATCTGAACAGTAAATCAAATTTAATAACATCGTTAAATTTGATTTACTTTATTTTTTTTAAAATTAAATGAAGTTCTACGAATTAAACACAAAAACAATTAATAAATAAAAAATTACTAACCAGACGAGGCGCCAATAGATGGCCCTGGTTGTAACATTAATTTTGTACCGATAGGCATGGCCTTTGCGACACTAATACAAACGAATGTTCTCTTGAATGCGCATTGCGCACACATGTATATTTTGTGTGGATTACCGACAACATTTGAATATGACATTTTGCATACTTAGTTCCTGCTTTTGACACGTTATAGTTGGGCAATCGGTGGGCCGCGCGTGGCGCTGCTATTCGTAGCTGGAATTTGGCGTGGATTTTTGAAAGTATGGATTGTTTTCTTTTATATATTTGATAATGTGAGTATGGTAAGGTAGACATTTCTTCCGTGGCTATATGGAATGAACGCCTCTAAATCCTCTCATGAAACATCCTCTAATCCGTCACATTGAAAGAGAGAAGAATGTATTTCATCACATTAACATTCAACGTTCAGTATTTAATGCACTTGTCTCCCTTACGACTCCATGTATGTATGACAGGCAGTAAGCCTTTGGGACTCAGTTAGACAGTAACGGTCCAACGTTATCCTTAGCCTACCCCCATTGAATATTTTCATAATAAGCGCAGGGAAATGTTTTTCCCCGGAAGTGAATATCGCGCCCAAACTACTCCCATCGTAAACATCGTAATTTAA
Organism: Halesus radiatus; assembly: GCA_022606495.2. Taxonomy (NCBI): domain Eukaryota; kingdom Metazoa; phylum Arthropoda; class Insecta; order Trichoptera; family Limnephilidae; genus Halesus; species Halesus radiatus. The sequence continues at coordinate 91,262 of JAHDVE020006206.1, forward strand.
TTCGCAATTTCATGAACCAAAAACCGCTCACAAAGGAACCTGTTTAACAACCTCGGCACAGGATTTATGGTACGTTTATTTTAATAAGAAAACGGGCGCACTGCTGACTGCTTTCGTAAGACACGGGAGATAAAAGTGAACGCAGGAATACTACTTTATGTTTGGTACCTTTTCCGCTTTACTGATTCTCGCCATATTTTATCCAGCAAACCTATAAAAACGCTCTGTTTTTCGTCCGTAGCGATCGTTCCTGCATACAATTATGTGGTTTTAAAATATAAAATCTTTTTTTACTATCCGATTTTGACCGAGATTACAACACTTTTCAAAATCTTTTTCTGTAGATCGGATAACCTGAAATTAATTTTGTAATATTTTCCTAGTCATGTTGAAGCAGCAATAACTCTTGAAAAGTAACTCTGGCGTAATAAAATGTCCGAAACTTTCTGGCGCTCAATTTGGGAGGCGGGTATAGGTTACCGCCGCCCTGGAAATAATCTATTGGATAACCAACACCTCTGCCATAGGTGGCTCGCTACATTTAGTGACTTAGCAGGGATGCCCAGGTTCATGGGTTCATATTTTTCCAGGTCTTGGCGGCAAACGCATCTGCCCACCAACCACGTGACCGACCGGATCGAGAGAGGCCAGCTGACGGAGATCCTTTGACGTCTCCAGCCGGACCCTCGACCCATCACCTTGCACCACTGACCCCCCGATTCCTACCCACCCCTCATATCTTTTTCCTCGCCAAAACTTCCTCCTTTTCCTTAAAAAGACCCTCCGCACAGCATCTCCATAGATGATATAGGCCCTAAGGCAATTTATTTTTCTCAGAGTATCCTGTATGGAGTTATCGTAGTTATCTTTTTTAGCATCTACTATTTTCGGCTATAAATCTATATTATGATCTATGGAGTTTTGAACTATAATTTTTCTTCAAAGAATGAGACAAGATACTACACATAAAGTACTGCATAAATCATACTACAGCCAATAATTACAATTAAAAAAATAATCATTAAAATCATCATTACAGAACCTTACGACTTCCCCACTCTATAGATATTGTTGAAATTTATTGTACCGTCTTAATAGAATTATATAAAAGAAACGCATTATATCAAATTTACAATGAATTTTATATTACTAAATTTAATTTTAAATTTACTCCACTGATACTATGAGCAATAGATTCAAAGCAAATGGTTTAATAGCCACCCCAATGCTAAAATCGACCACGGAACAGCACCGCTACTTGTATTTAGATATAAGATGGTACAATATATTATTATCCGCAAAATTAATGTAACCAAAACTTTTAAATATGAACAATTCAAAAATCAAATGAACTCCTTGAACTTAGATAATGACATATTGTACCCTTAATGTTGTAAAAGAACTAACACGTGGGGGGGCAGTGTAAAAGAAACACGTTAGGTTAAACTCACCTAGAGGCCAGACGAGGGTCGCCTGACTCCGGCCTTATCAGGGTAGCTCAGTAGATAGAACAGGTAATCTCTCTTCTGCAGTCGTGAGTTGGCGTCAGCCTCATACCGGCTCAGAGGAAAAGGGTAATCAACTACCAAATGAAAAGATATGCATCTTCTAGACAAGGTTTATTTACGGGAGGGCAATCACAGTTTGTACATATGGGGAATCATACACTAACAATTGGAAATACACACCCTATCTATTAATCTAAAATTCTCTCGCTCTAGTATCATTAAAATCACTCAAGTTACTTTAAATCACAGTTAAGTACAGCATAACAAAAAGAGGTTTTTAAATACAGCTAAAGTTGGGGCATCGGTCCGGAGTCGAGACAGCTCCAAGAAGAAACGGTGTCTTCATATTAGTTCACAAACCCGGTCCACTATTTAGGGACCTCACAAGTAAATGGTTAACAGTAGTTAGGACTTTTAAATTATGGTAACAAGACGCCATTGTAAACGGCGTACCGGCGCAGGAACGCGTTTCGATGACACAACCTCTGCGTTCTGATGCCGGAATCTTTTTGTGGCCAAAATGGCCGTCGCTCCTCGTGCCGGGACGCGGAACCATCCAACCGAATTCGCCGACTTTTTAACAAAGAGGTAGGTATCTATGAACGAGAGGCTAGAAGTAATTTTTTTATTATTATTCTAAAATCGTTTTGTTGATTTACGTTTGTACCTATTTAATAAGTTTTTAATATTGTTTACATATTTACTTGTTTTTATTATTTTTTCATTACCACGAACTACTGGAGCTCTACTTATGAAGAGTAAATCAATAGGAAGTAAAAAAAGCTTTTATTTGATATATTATGTTATAATTATGTAATAAATAAATGAAAATATTGTTAATTCTGTTTTTTTTTATAATATTCATTAACTAAACAACTAAAAAAAGGGTCTTAAGCAAAGCCGAGGTGAAATGTTTTCTATGGTCTTGACAAATGTTTAGTTTGTGTACGTCGTCTCGTTGATTTGTATTGTATAAACAAATATTATTTGTTTTCATAAGAAAACGCCTTACATTTGAACAAACCCCTCAAAACCATATGGAGAGCGATTAAATATATCAGCCATTTATGTAACAACTGTTTTGGTGATTTAACCGACCAAATTCCGAAAATTCTCTTATATTGAGTGTTTATCAAGTACACGCGTATGAATTCTCCTTTCAGGATCCGGAGCGCAGAATAGTGCAAAGCGTCTAAACAGCATGCAATCGATGACGCTCGACCTAATACCATAAGCCATTATAGCATATTATCTGCATGCAGGATGCTGTACAGCCTTTCAGGGTCCTGTGTGCATATTTTAATACCTGCATACGTGTTCAATGCCGGAGAATTCCAGAGATTTCCATACGACAAGAGCTTACTGCAATTTACTGATCGTGTGTGATGTTAGTTTATTTGGAAACGCGTGTTGTAAGTTTTTCAAATTTAATCTGTGTTTATTTCGCATCCATGAGCCATAAATACTTTTGTAAAAATCGTAAAAATTATTAAAATGGAATATTTGTACAAGTACAAGAATTATAATTAAGACCAAAATGATAATTTTACAAATTTACATATTATTTAATTCACTTAGCACAAAAAATTTGCCTGCCCACATTAAACCCGCTTTCTACACTGATAAAATTCGAATAAACGCTAAAGGTATTTACAAACTGTGTTACAATGACCGTCCTCCGTTCTACTTAGGTAAGACATCCCGTAATGTTAATATTAGATTCACGAAACACTTAAGATGTTTAAATAATAATATTTTTTTCAGAATCCTCCCATTTCAACCGATTGTATTTTTAATAAAGGTACAGGTGTTCAATTCTTCACCGTAATAATAAATGCAAAAAAAATATTTTAGAAGCACTTGAAATTATAAAATCCCTGAATATTAATTCTTTTATATTGAATAACCAAGTATAGTCCTATTCTATATATTTTTTCAGTGAATCGCTCTGTTCCTCCAGAAATACTCCGAATTACCCCTTCCCCTTTGGTCACCTCTCACTCCAAAACCTAAATATTTATGAAGATCCGTCATTATTTTATATCTTATGTTAGTTTTAATATTTTCCTGACGACGGGAGGTTGTTTCCGGAACCGGTGGATCCATACATCATATTTAAATACCTTAAAACAATTTTTTTGTGTTTATATTATGATTATATCCATGTTATCCTCTATGTTGTAATCAATCGATGTTGAAACCTTATGTATGCTCGACATTATCATTATTATTTACTTATTATTACTTACTTATTACTATTTACTTACTTATAACTATTTACTTATTATTACTTACTTATCACTACTTACTATTTATTTATTTTTTACTTACCTATTATTATTTACTTTTTACTATTTACGTAATTTTATTTACTTATTATTATTTACCTACTTTTATTATTATGTACTTATTACTATTTACTAATTAATGTTTACTTAATATTGTATGTTATGTGTATTATTTGACGGCCTCCATGGTCGAGGGGTAAGGCTCTCGACTACGAATCCGAAGGACGCGGGTTTAAATCCCGTCGTGCGCAAGTAATTTTTATTTTAATTAATTTGTGTTGTTTCACAATTAATTAATTAAAAAAATAATGTGTAGTATATTTGCGCATGTTCCAGAGTGGAAGATACTCCCAGTATCTCCCTGGTGAAAGACCACCATTCAGAATTGAAACGTTGCTTGAAATGGCTTTTAGCCGTGTTTGGTGACCAGATCTGAATAGCCAGGCATTTCCCCACCTTCCTCTTCCTCTTCTCCTTCCCCTCCCCTATACCTTCAGCCTCACAACATTTCCCAATTGGGGATGCCATAGTCTCACTGACTCTAGACGGTTGGGAGCAGTTGAGACTCTTGTGGGGCATTCATGTAAAAAAAAAAAAAAAAAATTTGTGCGTATTACTATTTACCGATTATTGTTTAATTTTTTTTTTATATTCTTTGTTTATAAATTTTTTTATTCATGTACTATAATTTACTTATAACTATTTACTGATAGTAATTTACTTATTAATATTTACCAATTATTATTTATTCACTACTTATTAATATTTACCTCTTATTATTTACTCACTACTTATTAATATTTACCTATTATTATTTTCTCACTACTTCTTGATAACAAAAATATGGTCACCCTATAATTGTGGCTAATTGGAGAACAGATACTTTATGATAGTTATTTAGACTACAGTGAAATTATTATTGTTGTAATCTATAAATGTACGGCCCAACTTAAAGATTTACTGTAGGTTTTATATTTGTTTATAGATTTTAATAACGTTGGTGTTATTTAAAAAATATATATATAATTACCGTTTCACTAAAATTGTAAAGCCGCTCAACACAGGACTATCCTAGTGAGATGAGTGACTAATGTTTTTTTTTAAATTTACGAATAAATAAATTATGAAACCCAAAAAGTAAATGCATTTTACCAATATGGAAAAAAATCAATTATAATCGTTATTATATACAGCATCTTTGCCGACTATGCCGATTACTAAATTCTGAAAAAAAATCCCTTTATTCTACAGCGAATAGTTCACAGGTTACAAATTGTTTCACTACTGCGTGAATATTTCATTGTTTTCAAAATAACTTTTCTTCTGTTCCTATTTTTCACCTTGTACATCTTTTATTTTATTTTACTTCGAATAGGTAAAAACAATTTGTATATTCTGCTGACAGAGTGTGTTTGTTGTTTTACATTTCACGAATAAGCCGGCGTATCTGCTTTTGCTAATTGGATTGGTTCGCGTAGCGCAGTCCGTAGAAAGATTTTACCTTATCGAGTTAAAAAATCATTTCGTATATTTTCCCTAAATTTTGTTTGCACGGAATTAGTTTCCGAACCACGATTTGCACATAAAACTCTGGAAGGGTAAGTCTGTTGATGGCAAACGTAACATATGAAAAATCTCTAAAAAAAATACTCGTAAAATATCGATTAACAGTCAAACCCTCGCGTCATTTGGGGTCTGGAGGATAAAAACATTGAGCCGTGAGTGGTTGACAGATCATTCGCAAACACAGCATCCGCGGTCCTAAACCCGCCAAATGAGTTTGCTATACCCATCCCGGCGCACTTTGGCCACTGTATAGCAGCTTTTCAGTTTTATGCTTGGTAGCGCCGATATTTTAGCATCGTTTTATTGAAAAGCATAAAGCGTCCGCTAACTGCGGCCTATCGTGTTGTAACCGAGTGACTGGGGAATGTTAGCAGTTTAAAGCCGGTAAGCGAACACTCAAACTGCCATCTATCGGGGTTGTTAGGGTGCTACTTACGGCCGGGCACGTGAATGGAATCTCACCGTCCTTATTGATTACCAACCATGAACTGCGGGGTTCTTAAAGATTTTCACAATAAAAGAAGCTCTCTTCGAATTCATATTAAATCTATTATTATAAAAAAACAATATTTTTCTCCGACTATATTAATTGTGAAAGCCTAGATGACATATTTAGAATATTTTTGGATCAGGTTTACAGATCTGAAGTACTTACCACAAATTTTACTAACCGCGCCTGGCTTCCCTTCTTTCTTATGTTTTTTTTCGTAATTTTTTTATAACATGTAAAGCATTACTCCAACCAGTGGCGTGTATTTCCATATGATTAAAGTCCAGGTGTAAATATTGTGCATTGTATATGATAAAATAGCAATTTTACTATCATCTTACACTGATGGATGTGGCCAATTCAATAAATGACCGTACAAGTTAGTCACCAAATTCATGGAAAATGCGTTTTTTATCTGAAGTTTGTCCCCTTTTTTATTACCCTTTAATTTATTTTTATTGTTTGTTTTTCTTTGGGTAGGCACAGCTTTTCAGGCGTTGTGGACTGCATGCTACTGACTCCAACGTACCTTCTGGAATACAGTGGATATTAGAGTAGATAATCAATTAACGCTGGATGAAATCTGAAACACAGAATTCAAAACACCTTTGAACCACAACCCCCTTAATAGGCAAATAGAAGCAAAAAATGCATATCATTAATAAATCACAAAATGTAAAAGGAGATAGGATAAAGAGGCCCAAAATTCTAGCAATGTTTGACGCATTACCTGAACATTTAAAAAAGACATCTAATTCGAAAAAATAAACAGTCAGGTCATTCTAATTCCGTAGAACATGAAAACAAAGTAGCATGTATGTAAATGCATACCTGCGTACCGTGAGTTACTTAATGTTACAAATAAAAACTAATTATAATATCGTAATGTAATGCGTACCAAGTAAATACTAAATGTGAGGTGTTTACAAATATAACCTGTTTATAATCAATATCTAAAATGAGAGTTGTCTTACAATCAAACTGCATATGCTCAGTTCTGTAAAACTTAGATATTAGAGTCCCAACTGATCCCAACCGTCTGGAGCCAGGGAGACTATGGCATCTCCGATTGGGATAAGTTGTGAGAGAGAAGGTATTGACTAGGGGAAAGAGATGGGGAAGAAGGAAGATGCGAAAGTAGCTGGCTATTCAGATCTGGTCACCAAACACAGCTAAAGCCATTTTAACCAACGTTTCGATTCTGAATGGTGGTCTTTCACCAGGACGACACTAAGAGATCTACCACTCTGGGACACACCGCAAATATACTACATATTATTTATATGTATATATTTAAATGAGGAAATTGTGAAATAACCCGAATTAATCAATAAAATTTACTTGCTCACGCCGGGATTTGAACCCACGAACTTCGAATTCATAACCACTCCACCACGGAGACCGTCAAATTATATAAATGAAATTGTATAAAGATAACTTTAATAAAAATATTTTAAAAAATAAATGTATATTATTATTTAAAAAATCACCACTATATTGATATATACATATCAACATGTTTCTATGAAGATAAGATTTCCTCATCAGGACAAACAGAATACTAAAAAACAATAATGTCAAGTATAGACAAATTATAAACATATAACACAATAATGTAAGAATGGACAAATTATAAACATAAACAAAAATTGATTAAAGTAGGAAAGTAATTAATGAAAAATAAAAATAAAATGCTTTAAAAATCGTCAGGTTCCTAAATTATACAGCATACAAAAAATTCATTAAATTGATCAACCTATTAAACCCTTAGTTTCTAACTGTAATTCCCCTAGTTAAAAATTATTATAAAACATTATATAACAAATTTGCATTGGAAATTATTTTTTTATTAATATTAATATGAAAATAAATTCAAGAGATTAATTTTTAATTTAATTTTTTTTTTAATATTAAATATATTTAATTGAATACTAATACTTTTTCTAATTTCAAATTTATCTAATCGTAAAGCGGTTGTATCTGTATGTAAAAATTTGAAACCTTTATTTATAACACTAGAATGATTTAGTTCCAAAATATGGTTGGCAAATTTATTATTATTGTTATTATTACATCGTGTGGAATAATTAATTAAACACAAACAAATTGGCCATATTCCAAATGTATTTGATTGCACTACAAATTCAAGCAAATGCATGGTTATTTATACTGTGGAGAGCCAGATGTATAACTTTGAGTCTCGGAAGATTTAGATAGTGGTAACCAGAACTTGCCGAACCTTATTTGCAATAATCGCAGCAACAAAACTTCGTACAAACACGCCAACCGATGCAGCCTTATTGAGAAATGCACTAAATAGCATGCGAATATCTCCTAATAAAACTGGCTGACAAAATATGACTGCCTTATCACTGCACTTTTATGTCCCGGTCAGGGTGTGAATGCTAGGAGTGTAGACTTAATAATAATGTGTTTATTTCAGGTGAACAAAGCAGTGACTGCAATACTCTGTCGGCCATATAAAAGAATGCATCTAAATAAATTATACGATGTCTAAAGAGAATATAAAAAAAAATAAAAAAAATAAAATAAAAACAAACAAAAAAATAGTAGGATAATCTGGACAAGAGTGTTTTCCGATCTCCGGTAACGCTGACTCATCCCGGCTATTCTGTGGCGCATCAAAGCAGCGAACCAATGCACCTTTCCCTCTGCAAACATCTGCGAGGCGCTGCATCGCCAAGGGAGGCCGAACAGCGCCCTGTAAGCGTGGTTATATTGTTCTCGGTGTATATTAATGACGCAATATACCTTGCCCATAGTTCGTTAGTGTAAAATATCATGCAGTATATCTGAAATAGTTGTTTCTTTACCGGAGAACTGCACCTGTTGAATCTCCTGGCGAGCATGTTGGCTCGCACGCTCAGTACTTCTTTGGCGTTTGTACGAGACTTGTAGAGCCCTTACAAGAATGAAGGGTATATGATGAAGTGTTATTTATCGAGGAGAGCAGGTCCAGGTAGAGTAGAGTCTTTCGCCTGTTGGTGAGAGCAGGTCCGGGTAGAATAGCGTGTTGATGAGAGCAGGTCCGGGTAGAATAGCGTGTTGATGAGAGCAGGTCCGGGTAGAATAGTGTGTTGATGAGCAGGTCCAGGGTAGAATAGCGGGTTGATGAGAGCAGGTCCGGGTAGAATAGCGTGTTTATGAGAGCAAGTCCGGTTGATTGTCACGGTGACGCAGCGTTTACAGTTGAGGTGTTACTTGGTTCGAGCCGCGAGCGGGAATGAATGCGAATGTATCACGTGTATGGGCTTTTATAGGCCGTACGGAGGTATTTTCGCAGGATTTTACTTGCACTTGTTGTTGTTGATTTGTTTGTTTCAGAGGTCATTCAACTGACGTGTTGTTATTTTGATCCAGTTTCGTACAAGTTTTAGCTTGCGTGAAGTTTGTTTACGTCTTATTTATGTGCCTCTATATGGCCCGTTTGATATAGCGTTGTATGTCATTTTTATCACTTAGGTCATCAGTGACTAAATATTTGCTCTAAATATTTTATTTCGCTGCAAATTTTAAGATTGGCTCCGCCGAGACATATGGACGGAATGACAACAGGGCCAGTATTTGCTTTGAAAATCGTATACAGTACAATATATACAGTACAATGTTCAGTAGTGGCGTGGTGTAGAGTAGCGTAGCATGGAATGCCGTGGCATGCACGGGTATGCGGGGAACTTTCCGTAATTTGCAGGAGTTGTAGGCGCAACTTTTCGCCTTGTACAAGACCTCCGAATTAAGGATTCTCCAATCCTCCATTTTCTGGAAAAGACTTTTCTGCTTAAAATTCCATTATATTTCCGTAAAATTAACATGGAAAACGCCCTCAAAATGGGTTTTGAATGGAAAACGTAATATTGAAATGTAAAACTTTTCCTCGCAGAGAAAGATTTTTATTATCACATAGCAATTTAAAAATCTAAAGAAAATTAATAAATGAAACACTGTAAAGTAATTATTTTTAAAGAAACAACTATTCCCAGGTTACAAATAACCTGACAATATTTGAATTCCTCTTACTACCATTATTATAAGCGGAAAGCGTTTATATAAACACTTATTTAAAAAAACATAAAGTAATAATTCATTTTTATAATATTCCTAATATACTCGTATATGTAGTTTTGTAATTTCTTCAAAAGATTGGTATTCACTTTGGGGCGTCATCATTATAAATAAATTATTAAAATTACTTCATAAACATCACTTTTTTAATGAACAAATATCAATATGTTTCGAAATCGAAGCATTCCTCACCAGGACATACGAAATACTAAATACTTTTGAGTATTCTGTATGTCCTGAAGAAGAAAGCTTCGCTCTCGAAACATGTTGATATTTATATATTAAAAAGTGGTGTTTACAAAGTATTTTTATTAATTTATTTAGTTTTGTGTCAATATTTTTTTATATAAAGATATACACCCGTAAAAAACTATACTTGTGTGTATGGGTGGGTGTTATGTATTTTTTAAATAATTAAAAATGTACTTTGTTTACACCACTTTTATAAAAATAAATACATATCTCTACATGTTTTGATAGCAATGGCATCCTCGGGAATATATAAATACTAAAAAATAATTTCAAGTTTAGACAAATGATAAAAATTAGAACAATAATTAGAAATTAAAATAAAAATTACTATTATTAGTAACATTCATATGAAAATAAATTTAAGAGATAGCTATTTTAAAAAAATATTTGATTATTTACAAAATTTAATTCGGCCGGTTGTATTTATTTGTATGTAAAATTTTAAACCTTTATTTATATCAAACGAATGATTGGTTTCTAAAATATGATTAGAAAATTCAGAATAGTTGTTATTATTTAAACACCTTAAGTGTTCCTTAACTCTAATACTGAAATTTCTACAAGTCTTTCCGATGTAAAAATAGTTGCAATCATTACAAATCAATTTAAATACTCCCGATATTTATTATTATGTATTATTCAATGTTTCATAATTATTTCGTTATTAGCATTTTCGATCAATTACTTACCTACTTTAATTCATTTTTTTTTATGCTCATATTTTGTATATTCTTAAATTATTTTTCTAATTTTTATCATTTGTCTATACTTGAAATTATTTTTTAGTATTCATATATTCCTGAGGATGATAGCATTGCTATCGAAACATGTAGAGATATTTAATTATTTTTATAAAAGTGGTGTGAACAAAGTACATTTTTAATTATTTAATTCATAATGACACCACAAAGTTAACAATCGTTTGAAGAAGTTATTTATTTTGGTTTCTATTTTTCTTTGTTTTGTTTTAAAAATATTTTTTATGTAATTTATTCAGTTTAAGTTTTCAGTACACTTTTTTTAGTTGTGTTTTGAATTCTTTTAGGTTATTATTAACACATTTTAACTTTTGCGGTAATTTATTAAAGAATTTTATTCCAAATTGCTTGTGCAATGTCGGGGGACTTAGCTAACAGAGGATTGAACCCACGACGCCTCGTATATTTTGAAGTAATTAATCATGTCTGATTACGTCTAAAAGGGATTGAAATGACAATCTAGTCTCCTTTAATGGAAGCAATCTTCCCAAAAAGCCCTCCATTGATATGCTTGGTGTAACCCTCAGCTTTGAGGGCTCCATCGAAGCAAGAGTAGAGTTAGCCTCTCAGAAGCCGAGCGTACTGTACAGAGCCCTCAGATACTTTTATAGTACACAACTGCTGACCCTGCACAAATCGCAGTTGCGCCCCACTGTAGAATTTGGCAGCCACCTTTGGCAGCCTCAGAATATATGAAAAACCCTTGACTGTGCATAAACGGACGGTCTGTTTGATAGATTGGCCTACCTTAACAAACGTATTGCAATCTTTGGAGCACAGAGGTCAGGTGGGAATGCTGTCCTTGTTTTACCGGTATTTTAATGGAAGATGCTCTGAGAAACCAGCGTCATTGATCCCTTCGGCACCGGTGCACAGTCGGGAAACAAGCCAAATGTGCCCCCAACATTTGCACACGGTTGACATTTGTCACATGAGAATGGATCGCTTCTACGGCTCGTTCTTGTGTTCTACAGCTCAGCTGTGGAATGATATGCCGGCCTCTGTATTTCCTCTTTCCTACAATATGGATCTCTTCAAGACCCGAGTTCACTCTTTCCTATACTCTAAAAGAGCATCCAACAGAATTCTCAAAGATGATAGAGCCCTTGAGGGAAATTATTTCCCTCAAGGGCTCCTGTTTGGAGATATTGTAAAAAAAAATCCTAAAGCTCCACACACTTGAATCACCATCCCTAAGCACATCGAATTAAGTAATAATTAAATAAAACAATTACTTTGTTGTGAACCAAATGTAATGGCAATTATAAGATAATAACTTATAATACAAAACTACTACAAAAAGCATACAACCGAGTTGATAGAAAAAAGTTATGGAAGGTGTTGTCCAAGTATCGAGTGAATACAAATCTTATACAGGCAATCGCATCGCTGTACGAGGGAAGCGTTGCATGTGTTAGGGTAAACGGTGATTTTACGGGGTGGTTTGACATCACAAAAAGTGTTAAGCAAGGCTGCGTAATGTCACCGTGGTTATTCAATCTATACATGAATAATTGTATGCAAGAATTGAAAGAGGTGGGCTTAGGTGCAAAAATGAGTAGTCTGCAAGTATGTTGCCTGTTGTATGCTGATGATGCGGTACTGATTGCTAACAGTATGGAAGATCTACAGTCCCTCGTATCTAGGATGAACGAAGTATGTATAAAGAATGAGCTAATGATGAATGTAAGTAAGTCTAAAGTCATGGTGTTTGAAAGAGAGAGTACGAAAACAGTGTGCAATATAGTTGTGAATGATGAATACTTGGAGCAGGTAGATGAGTTTGTGTATTTGGGAAGTATGTTCACGAAAGATGGAAAGACTGATATAGATATTGAAAGAAGGGTGAATGCAGGAAACTCCATTAACGGAGGACTGAACGCGGATGGTGCAAAAAAAAAGTTGTCCAAAGGAGCGAAGCTAGCAGTCCACAATGGAGTGCTGATACCAACTCTGATGTATGGCAGTTAGGGATCGAACTGGCAGAGGAAGGATGAAAGTAGACTGAATGCTGTAGAAATGAGATCTCTGAGACGAATGTGTGGTAAAACCATGTATGATCGTGTGAAAAATATTGAAATTCGTAAAGAATGCAAGGCTGATGTAAGCGTAATGAGTAAGATTAAGAAAGGGACGCTTAGATGGTTAGAATGAACGAAAAAAGGAGTGTAAGAAGAATGTATGACGCGAATGTGAATGGAAGAAGAAGCCGGGGACGTCCAAGGAAGACGCGGCACGATCAACTGAATCAAATACTTGAGTCGGGCCATGTCAGAAGTCGGAATAACAGAAGAGAATGTATGAGACGTTGTATGAAAGTGAATGAAGCAAGATCGAGTTGTTTGGCGGTCCTTCCTCTTTGCCTACCCCTGCGGTGAAACGGCGTGATGGTTAGTTAGTTAGTTAGTTAGTTATAACTTATAATGTTATTATTGCCCTGTAAAAGCTTGTTCTGAACGAAACCGGTTTACGTTAAAATGTAATAAAGTCGTGGTTTATAACGAAGTCATTATTTTCTTTAATGTAATGTCAAACAACAAAGCGGTTGTTTCTTTTTAAAATAAAAGATAATTACTTGTACTGTAAATATCACAAAAATAACTATATTGTTTCAAGTATCCTAAGCTGGCTTTGATGTAGAGCCATAGTTAAGTCTGCTTGGCAATTAACTTTCAAAATCCCGGATTAAAAAAATCAAGGCATAATGCCTCATCCCCTCTTAATGGATCCTTTAAAGATAAACGCTCAAAATTAATATTAAGGGATTCATTAATTAAAGGAGGGCAGACCAATCTTACAAGAGGAGCGTTTTTTTATTTTTTTACAAAAAATTATCAACTGTGGGTTTTCGCTAACAAATGATCAGGGAATCAATTAAGGGGAGGCTTTTGCTGGAATTTTATGTAAATTTGAGACATTTGGGGTACGAATGTACATTAGGCCTCGCTTAGGGAAGTTTGTCATCGGATAATGTGGCACGTATTTCCGTGTTGCTTTATTTGCAGCAGTTGACTCATTTATGCACAGACAATAAACAGTTTAATTTTTTTTATAATTGTTCATTTTTATAATATAATAGTTGAAATACCCGGCGTTGCCTGGGGTGGTGAATGGTTAGGAGTAATGTTTTGAGGTTTCGAGCTGTTACTCCAACCCCTACCCCTACACTACCCCTACGCTTACCACTACAACTACCACTACCCCTATCCCTACTCCTACCCTACCCTACCTCTATCCTTACCCCTACCCCTACCCCTACCTCTACTCCTACCCTTGCCCCTACCCCTACCATTACATCTACCCCAATCAAGTAATTTTCCTTTTGTTTTCACGGCCTCCATAGTTGAGGGGTAAGGCTCTCGACTACGAATCCGAAGGTGGCGGGTTCAAATCCCGGCGTGCGTTAATTAATTTCTTCTGTTTCACAATTAATTCAATTAAAAATAATATATAGAATAGAGTGAAAGATACTTTCAGTATCGCCCTGGTGAAAGACCACCATTCAGAATTAAAACGTTGCTTGAAATGGCCTTTAGCCCTGTTTGGTGACCAGATCTAAATAGCCAGGTATTTCCCCACCTTCCTCTTCCCCTCGGCTTCCCCTCCCAAATATCTCCAGTCTCACAATATTCCCCTATTTGGGATGCCATAGTCTCACTGGTTCCAGACAGTTGGGAGCAGTGGGACTCTTGTGCAGTATTCATATAAAAAAATAACGTCAAGTATGGGAAATTTCATCAAGAAGTACCAAAAATCTGTTTAAAGGGTGAAAAAGTAGAAAAGGGGTGGTTTTTCGAAATCTCATACAGACAGCGACCTTTGTCTTGTTTCTAAAATCAAGTGTGCAAAATTTCATCAAGTTCTTAATAAAACTGAACATTTTTATACAAAACAAACAAACACCGCACGCCCGAGACATTCTTCTTTATGTAATAGAATAAGAAAAAGATATTTATGTATATATATTATTTATTAAACTTTGCCAGAAAGCAATAAGTTTGGGGTTAGATAAAATTAAATTTAAATTAAACAGAAAATGTTTTTTTTAAGACCACTTTATTTAATACCATAAACCAACCTCTTTCGGTACAGCCTAAATAAATACATACCAAATTAATAACAGAATTGCAGTAGGTGAGGAAACATAGAAAAGAGGGAGGGAACTTTGAGTGAAGTTAGGTAAGATTGAGGGTGTAGGAGTGGGTGTAGGGAAACACATTTAAACTTGGGCTACTCGTTAAATCTAATTCCTTATTTGGTTAAATGATTTTACATATTTTTAGAGATTTATTTTTTCAAAAGCTACTAAATTACTTAGGCGAAGACCTATCTTATTTTAATGGTACATCTAAACCAGAACACTTCTGAAAGGAGTGATCTGTATCTGTTAGATTCAACGTGAATTAAAAATAATCTAACATGTCTTGAAGTTTTTTTTCTTTATAAAACGCTGGGCAACCGTTACATCTAAGGTTATAAATTCCAGAATGAATGAAGTTAATAATAATAATAATAATATTTGCATGATTTGTATAGCGCCGTTTTTGTGAAAAATCACCTCAAGGGCGCTGTACAAATATTACTTTCTATTCTTTATCTAATTATGTACAAACAGATACAGAAAAACATACTTACCTGGCAGGTCGCTTCAGATGAACACAGTTTTATTAGAAAATTTAAGTAAAGAGATGATAGTTGTATAGTTATGTTCTGTATCCTTAGAGTTAATCTTTAATAAGAGTTAAGTTTACATAAATTGTTACTAGTGTAAAAAGCGGCATTAGTTTGTGATGAAAATTTAAAAACACTCAAAATTTCATCTTATCTAGCTTACACTGCAATTTATAAAACATAATGCAAAATACCGTTATTGTGTTATGCTTTTATGTAGCTCTGTATAATGTATAGAACTAAAATAAATAAATGTATACGACGGTTCTGAGAGTATTAACACCTTCATATCTCTCTCTCTTTTCCCATCTTCTTTCTCTCCTTACTTTCTTTAGTCTTACTACCTCAAATTGGAGACAGTGCAAAACAAATTGACTTCTGAAAGGATTTTACATAATATATATTTTTTTAAATATTTATTGATTTTAAAAATAAACAGTACATATATAAAATGAGTGGTGTACAAATTACAAGGTCTTAGAAAATTATTGCGAGGACCGGTACCAATGACATGTCTCTATGTAATATCTAGTAAGTGGTTCTATATATTTTACCAAGCGGGGTTAATACAATGCTAATGAATGGTACATGGTAAAGATAAAACGGTATATGAAAAAAGTGTATAGTCTATATAAGTGTATGTGTCTGTGTCTGGATGTGTGTGAGCGTGTATGTGCACCTATGTGTCTGAATAGTGCTATGTTCCGGAAAGTTGTGATTGCGCATTAATGTTAGGAGTAATATTTTTCTTAAATGACGGTAGGGAGTAAAAAATATGTCGATATTTAGATTGGGACAAAGATTATTAAATGCTTGGACAACACGGGAAATTGGTGAATTTTCTGCAGCGTTTGTTTTGTTATTTAATGTGTAAAATTGATCGGTGTGGCGAGTACGTTTCGATGGTATGTTAAGGTTAATTTGAGATAGGATTTCAGGGCAGTCCATTATATTATTTAAGATTTTATACGGGAATATAGAGTCGGCTACCGTTCGCCATAGTTTCAGAGTTTTAGTAAATAAGAACGTCCGTTGCACTCGTTTGCAGCAACCTGAGGTAAAGTACGATTATTTAGTCCCCTTCAGAACCGTATCCCGAAATAGAAAGAGTGCGCGTCACCTTTATATGAGGGAATATATATATAATAAATTTCTATATCCAATATTGTTCTTAACAGGAATACTTCATTTTTGGAACTTGGAAACCAACCGAAAAATATTTTAAAGGTAAACATATTCTTTAAATGAATCTCTGGAACTATATGCAATCCATCTAGGCTGAAAGAAGTTTTCTTGTACGTTTCTAATAAATATACTCGAGGGAGATCGCGTGCACTTTTTATGCTCCAGAAACGAGAAATTTTGTTTATCAGAACGCGTCAATCAACAGAACGACTCAACCGAAACGCATGTCACAAAATAGTTGAGATGACCTTTGTATTTTTCCATAAACGTGTAATGTAATTTCTTTGTCTTTGGTATTTTTGTTAATCATTATGGACGGACACAAGTTATTTATTTTTTTAAAGAAAGACAAACATTCCTAAACTGTGAATAATCTGATAATATTTGAAAATCTCCCATCACAGTAAGTGGGAGATGTTGCATGTGTCGTGATGGAGGACGTAGCCAGCCGAGGAATTGAAATCACAATGCCTCGGTGGGACCCAGATGAGATATCAACTCAGCCACCGACCGGTCGAATGTACTCGCTATTATTTGTTATTGCTACAATTTTTTTTTAAATTTAGCTTTCTTATTCTACTCCTGAAATCTCTGAAATATATTGATTTAAAACCGTTTTATTGAGAATGGGAAAAGAAAGTCAATAAAATAAGTAATTATTTAAAAAAATAATAATAATAACATAATGAAAATTAAAATACATCTTCCGATGTGTTTTCATTTTTTTATCTTACAAGGATAGTTCTGAAATATTATTCTACTCTGATGCCAGATACCTGCGTACATTATTTTTTAATTCACTTAACGCTATTACAAAAGAAAATGGAAATCAACTTGTCATACAAAAATCTATTTTCCCCTTGTCGTATTTTGAAACCACTGCCTTTGGGTCGTCGATAGTGGTTAAATACAGTGGTTGACCACGCCGACTATATCGGGCTAAGTAACGCTACCTATATCGGGCAGAAGGGAAAGCCTTTCTCAACTAGATTCAAAGAACATATGCAATGTAATAAAGGCACTTTTTCAAAATTCGCGGAGCATCTTTAAGTAAATAATCACGTCCTGCTTAACAATAACAAGCCCAATCCCTTACATATGGAAATAAAGGGTCTTGGATTAAATTTAATTGAATAATTGTAAATTAATTAACTGACGAATGATCGTAACATAACATTAATTAATAAAGTAACGAAAATTATTTATTCTCCACTTTTCAGTATGTTCACACTACCAAATCAATATAACACATTAATTAAATCAATTAAGAAAACATTATCATTTTAATGCGGTGAAAACACATTACAAATGTAAGTACCTCACAGAATGGAAACTTAATAATAACATCGTTCAAATTGATTTACATTATTTTTTTTTAAAATAAAGTAGAATACACTACGTACCTATTGTTGATTTTCTCAAACACTTCGAAACATGTTTGCAAATTTTTTTATTACTTATTTCTTATTTAAAGCAAGTCAGCGCGGGAAATATTAAAAATGTTAGCATAACGAGCAGGTATTCCAATGGACAAAGTTCGCGGAGAAATGAAACATGAACTGCCACGTTAAAAAATAATACTCCCAGAGAATAACTCAGTATTTGCCTATAAAAAATTCCATCTACGCTCTGGGCCTTCCGTTTTATAACAAACTTCCGAGGAAATTTCCACTCATAACTCCATAGAGATAACATTCATTTTCCTCTAAGTGAAAAGCACCATATATCATCGGCGGAGTTTACTCGAGAAGGAAACGCATATTTCCTACCGAGGCTTACAACTTCAGACTTCTTCCAGCGAGAACTCTGGGCTGTAGCAATTATACTATCTTTACTTTCGTACAAGTACGACTGCTAACTGGTTGCTATCGCGCTGTTCACTTGTTCAAATGCAAACTTATAACTTTAATAACAATTCTGTAAGTCATAAAATAAGGTTCAGTACTCATGCAAGCTTAAAGTGAAGTACTCTCTCTATGAAACATCAGCTTTCCATATTACAAAAGTAAGATGCTACAACAATAGATAGGTTTAATGCTATAATCCTTGTTGATTGCCTTTGTAATTCTCTTACAACGAAAGCAAATAGGAATAATGTTTAAGTACATTATCCAGTTACCAGATAGTTTTATGTCAATATCACAATAAGTAGATTGAATTAGTTTGATTCACGATTTCGAGTTATTAATTATTATTATGTTTATTCTATCCAACTCATTTTTTTTTTAAATTTTAGTAAATAAAATCCAATTATTATTACTTTGTAATCACCACTTTATTAATATATACATATAAACATGTTTCTAAACCGAAGCTTTCCTGATCAGGAATATACAGAATACAACAACAAAAAATAATGTCAAGTATAGACAGTGATAAACACAGAACACGTTGATATGTATACATTAATAAAGTGGTGATCACAAAGTAAATTTTAATTAATTTATTAATAATTACGCGACAAAGTGAATACCAATCGTTTGAAGAAATTACACAATATTTCGTTTGCTTCTATTTATAAAATGTTTCGTAAAAAAAGTAGTGTTTTTATATATTTATTCTGATTAGTCATTAATATAGCGTATTTCTTATGGTAATTTTGTTTATGGCTTGATAAATATAATGGTTTTGATGAGTTACTTTAAAATTAGCTGTTATAAATTTATTTCTATTTCTGATAAGTTTGTATTCCCGATTTTTTTTAAGACTTAGCACTTCATAAACTTGCTTAAATATGTCTATAACTTTGTTATTGGAAATAGTGTGAAAAGTTTTATGATGATTCTTTGTGAATTTTTTAATGAATTTCGATTACTTTTTTATTTTGAAATTTCTACAACTGCAATAGGTGGATACACGATTTTTTTATATTCCTCACATGCGCCCCTGTCTGTACAGTGTAAAGGCAAGGAAAAGTCAAGGTAGGGGCAGCAGGAAGGGATTTATTAATGCGGGTCTTGAAGAGACTCCTATATGAAGGAGAAAAACAGATGCCGGGAGGTTATTACACAAAAATGACTCGGACAATCAACTCATTCTCATGAAGCTGACATCAACTGCTGTGAACTGGTGTTCCGCTCGTATCCATCGACTTTTGCGTACGTGCACCGGTGCACTTGGGTTCAATCCTGCTAGTTCCTTCTAGCAGGTTTAATTGAAATACTTGTAGAACAGACTCACCATACCTTAATTGCATCTGTCTATTAGAGTTGGTAACTGGTCTGTTAACAACGTATAAAACTAAAATTATTGTGATTCCAGCCTCACAAATACAACCTTCTAAATATTATCCGGTACAACTTTCACCAATAAATATTAGAACATCAACGCAATAAATGCCACTTACACTTTACCTAGCGCTAGTTTCGCTTAATAATGTATTTTTATAAATTATGTGGTAGAAGGAACTGTTTGCTTATCCAGAGAGCGCAAATGTTTTATGTTTGCTTTTAAAACCAAACAACCTTCCACTTTAGATAGTAACTCACCTTACAATATAAATGTATGCACACTTGAATGAATGGTGAAATCTTCTACTTATTCATCGTACCTAATATGATACGAGGGTGTAGACGAATATTATTTGTATATCTGAGAAAATAACGAAAAAATTTTCCACCCTGGATATTATCACCGAAACTAACGTCAATTTACCCAAAACCTTAACAAAATTATTAGAAACATTACAAACAATGAACAGGTTGAAGAGCTCACAAAGCGGCAAGCAAGAGATACGGTAATTGTCGTACTTTTATTTAATATTAAACCAGTGTTTAATTGTCACGCGTTGCGTGAGGTCGTCTGCTCTTTCTAACCAAATTGCACAAATAAGTGACAAAATGTACTCACAAAGCGGCAAGCAAGAGATACGGTAATTGTCGTACTTTTATTTAATATTAAACCAATGTTTAATTGTCACGCGTTGCGTGAGGTCGTCTGCTCTTTCTAACCAAATTGCACAAATAAGTGACAAAATGTTCTCCCATGTGATGAAAACGTGTTTTCATTACACGGCAAACACCAGTAAAAGAAACACGGTACGCACCAGTAACATTTCATTCGCAAATACACGCAAATTACATGATATTATACATAATGCAATTAGTGTAATCGGGAAACAATCAATGACATTATGAACATAATGGAAATAAATATTATTCGAATCTCCCGAAAATTTTAAACTTCATTAGAGAAAGTGAGATAGCGAACGTAGCAATACATGAGTAAATCTAGCAGTAGATCCTTTCGGAGTGTAATCGAGTAGGCGTAGTGTCATCTCATTCATACCCGTTATATTGGACGCAATTTTAAATTACGAAAACGACGGTCGGACGTATATCCATCGCGTTCAACAGACATATGTTTTAAATGTCCGTCTTTGTCATACAAACACGATGTTTGAATTATGAGTTTACTGGAAAGGTAAGACAGAGGACAGGTGTTGAATCGATTTCAACATTCATTCTATTCTATATTATAGACCCGCAACAAAAGCGTGTAAATGACAGTTGCTGTAATCGATGACATAAATATGATGATAAAATTATGCATGATACATTCTCAATACAATATCGAAATCCGTTTTCGAATCCAAGCCCATAGGGTCGGAGATATGGACATTCAAAACTCGACCCAAACTTGAAATTACTCCACTAAATAGGTTTTTGTTGCGAAAATCGCTTTCGGGTTTTTTTCGACACTAATTCCAGCCATCATTCTAACAAACTAACGGAACCTAAATTAAACTAAACCAACCGTGCAAACTAGTCCATGAAATGTAGTTTTTTTACGAATTGCCGTCTTTGAGGATTTTTTTACGCTCATTCTTATTATAAAATCGAAAACCGTTTTCGATTCCATGCCATATGCTCGGAGATATTAAGTAAGATTTCTTTTCATGAATGACGCCTTTGGTGGATTTTTTAACGGAATCGCATTCTGGCCATCATTCTAAATGTAAAATCAAAAACTGTTTTCGAATCCATGCCATAGGCTCGGGGATAAGAGCGTTCAAATCTCTACCTCAACCTTGCAAAAAAAGTCCATGAAATAAGGTTTTTTTTCATGAATGCCGCGTTTTGTGGATTCTTTTGCGGAATCGCTTTCTGGCCCTTATTTTTATTATAACAACGAAAACCATTTTGGAATCCATGCCATAGGATCCGAGATATGAGCATTTAAATCTCGACTCCAACCTTGCAAACCAGTCCTGGAAGTATGTTTGTTTTCACGAATGTCGTTTTTTGTCAATTTTCTGGCCCTCATTTTTATTATTTAATCTATGACCGTTTTTGAATTCAAGCCGTACGTTGGGAGATATGGACATTCAAATCTCGACACCAACCATAAAATTACTTATGCAACTGTACCATTAATTAATTGACTTTCCGACAATATGAGTTTTCTCTGAATTATGTAAAGTCTTTAATCAATCGTAAGTCGTTTTGCAGTTTATTCCAGGCTTTAGGGCCTGGCACATCGAAAACTCTCTCACCAAACTTAGTATCTGGTGTGCGCTTTGTTTCCTTTAGCCTTCCGATTGTTATGTATCTGTCATTTTGGTAAGGACGAAAGTACGATGTTTAGATTGGTAGCATTATGGCGGGCTGGTCGGCTGGGCTGTCTATCGTATAACGTGAACTTGTCTGAAGTCTGAAAATAAACGTTTTATAAAGAAATCGTCTATAATTCAATTACCCGAGTGTAGACATATTACCGATAGCTGATGGCTCTGCTGACCTGTCATGAATTGTAATTTTCATCGATGCACATTTCCGATAGGTAAGCCGGAGTCATCCAGTTAATTGGTTTAAATACCTTCCAGCTAAACTTGAACTGGATTCTTTTAGGACATTTGAGCCAGTGAAGAGTTATTTGAGATGCTCTGAAATATAAGGTACGCCAGTAAAAATTCTTTCCGCAGCGTTGAAAACGAATTGTAACTTATTAATTTGATAGTTGGGGAGACTTGCAGTAATCTAGACGTACCATCGAATTAACTAGCAATTTAGTCGCCTATCTTGACAAGTTTTTTCACATTGCTTTATTTCGCCTTATTTGGAAGTACCTACTTAATTAATTTTATTCTAAAGAATGTATTTCATTGCTATTATTTATTTTTGTCCAAAAAATCAAAATATTTTTATTGCGCCGTGTTCGGAAAAAATCAACACCTCATCGGTATAACTTGACCTAACCTAACCTAACCTAACCAGGTAAGATTAAGTTGTGTTGAGTTCGGCTCGGTTCAGTCAGGTGGACTGAAATGTGCTGGTAACTAAAATTAAGAATGAGTTGTATTAATAATAATAATAATAATTGGATGATTTTTATAGCGCCGTTTTTGTGAAAAATCACCTCAAGGGCGCTGTACAAATCTTACTTCCTATTCTTACATTATTCCTATATTAAATCTATGACTTTTTTTTTGGACACTATCATTACATATTATTTATAGACCATATAAAGAGATGCAGTTAGATTATCAAAATTAAATACGGCTTGGTCTAAGTTTTCATACATGTCTAATTGAAAAAAAAAAAAAAACTTACGATATATTGCAAGACGCTAATACAAATGATATGAGTTATGTAAAGTTGGGCGGCGGGTGAGGACGGGGGCCGGAGGTACTGATCCTTTCTTCCAATCTTCTTTGTCTTTGTTGGTAACGGGACGCTTGGTGTTGGTCTGCACGTACGCTATGCGCTTGTCAGCCGGCTTCAGGATCCGGAAGGAGCACTTCAGCGTCTCGTCCACTGACATCATTGCTCCTGCATTATCGAATTCCCCGCAGTACCAGTTGCTTCTTGGCAAAGAACTCATACCTGTCCTCTACCGCCTGATGCACCCGGCAGATCAGGTCAAAGTCGTGCTTGTTGAGGAACTTGGCCACTATCTCAATGACGAAGGTAAAGGCTCGTTCTCGTCCCAGCTGGCGGTGTCCTTGTTGGGGTCCCAGCAGCCCACTTCCCGGTTGTATACAATATTTTTTACAACCACCGTGGCCTGAATCGCCGTTTCTATTAACTGTTGGCACTTCACTAGTACATGTGGTGACGACCGACCGCCAGATGTGACCGATGCCGATGCGTTAATTCGGAAGAACGAAGCGGATTTCAACTCAAATTATTTTGAATATTTGGGTTTTTGTTATAAACTTGATTTAAGCTCGAAACGACAGCACTAAAATTATGTAATTTTTATAAATGTAACCTAAAAATTATTGCGGTTATTTTATGCTATTTTTACACCTGGAAAATTAATAACTTCCCAATATTTGCAAGATAAATCAGGAGCAACTATAAAACGCAGCCGGCAGCCACTGGGGCGCATAGACCAAAAAAAAAATTATGCTGTCAAATTGTGATCTAAATTAGGGATTAATAAAGAAGAATTAATTCGACTATCGTATAATGCTTATAATGCTATCTTATAATAAGCTTATGCTTTTTTTTATAAATACGATTTTTTTGGGAATAATATTAAACTTGTATCACCGCCGTTGGGTGCAACGGGCAAAACGCTAGTTAGTTTTAGATAGCATATTCAGTACGGACTCTATCCCGGGTAATAGTAATATAATTATGTATGACTTTCCCTAACAACCTAATATTTATTTAAGGTCAATGCACGATGGGGTTCTCACCCGGGACAAAGTATTATAATTTTCTGGCAAATTTAACGAAATTTCTAATCTCTATTAAATATCAACTCAAGTATATAATACCATAACATGTTCGTAAACATTTGTCTATTCTACTTTAATGACCGCTCTTCCTAACTTTTCGAGTGATCAATCTGAGGCACCTATCAGTGTTTTGTTGAGTGTTCGCTCTGTTTTCCTCTTTCCAAGCATTTTTATGGTAAATTATCTATGGAGGTGCCCGTCCACTTTCATTTAAAATAAAATAGTGCCGCCCACTTTCATACAAGTATATTTGAGAATTATCTTTTTAAAAAAAAGACAAGACGTATCTTATAATAAGTAAAATAGGTTAGGTTCTCTTCGATTTTATTTTAAACGTACATAAAACATGTTTTGACTTTTTTTTGTACTCTTAATGTATCACTTTTATGAAGTGTGCCGATTCATACGTGTGTAGAAATATCCGGTCATCGTATAGGGCAGTGTTCCGCAACCGGTGTGCTGTGGCACACTGGTGTCCCGTGAGCCGAATACAGGTGTGCCGCGGTCAAATGCAATGTACGAAAATTTATTGTAAAATTCAATTTAATACCTATATATTATAGCTTTTGGTGTGCCGCGGAATTCTAGGTAGAATTTTGGTGTGCCGCGGAATTCTAGGTAGAATTTTGGTGTGCCGTAGATGAGAAAAGGTTGCGGAGCACTGGTATAGAGATATATGAATAGAGTATACGTTCCATGCAAAGTTAGTGTAAAATATAGTTCTTGACCGTGAAATGGGAAGGGGGATGAGGCGGTTGCCTGAATGTTGCCCGAATCCTTCCGACCACAAACGAACTCAACGAACATCGCCGCACGTCAAAGTGACCTTGATTTTTTTAACATTAAAAAACCAATTAACACGAATATTTATTACGATGAAACCTTTTTTCTCTCTTTTCCAGAACGACTTGTCCAGTCATGTAGATATTTTGCAGTTATCGTTGGAGTGTATCGGCGAGTGCTTTTAATCGACTGAAGCCCGTGTTATCTCTATGAAACCAACGGACCGCATGGTGTTGCCCTTATTTTGAACGCTGATGTTTACTTAAATTATATTACCTAACACGTGTTTTTTTAAATAAATTGCCATACATAATAATAGGACAATTATTAGGCTATTTCCTTTTTTTAAATTAATGAAATTGTAATGTTTATTCGTTGTTAACTTTTGAAACTGCTCTTTCGGAAGATTATTAAATTTTAAGGTAATAACTACAGGGGCTGATCCTTTTGTTTACTCGTCTAGTGCAATGGATATATGGTAAAAGATCTAAGCCTATCGCCCATTGCACTGGGTACACCATCAAAGTTCTAGATTAATTCCATCGTGCGGGAATGAAAATCGTGAGGAGATACTCGTTACTCGTACATGACGCGCCGCAGGCAAGGCGAAGAAAATCCCGTGGTTTTTCCGGATATATCATTATAATACACGCTTCACTCAGACATCGACGCTTTATGTTTAAATTGAACTGCCATCGACAACTTCCAAAGTCTTTTATGTTTAAAATTGGAGCCGACGGAGGCGCCTTGCAAAGATTTCAAACGCGCAGATTAAAAAATACCACTTGGAAATAAATCCAAGGAAAAACTTTAATGGACTGAGATAATCCGAACACGTCAATCTCCCTGATCGAGGGACACCGAGATTTTAATAATTTCGTGTTCATTTTTTTATCGTTTTTATTTAAAATTTATTGTCTTACAATCCAATTACTACATTAATACGTAAAGTTAATCCGAACTTTATCATGACCCCGGGCGCCGTTACGATATTGCGTCTAATCGAGGAGTTTCAGTGATTAATCGCGGTATCCGTCTAATACGTTTATAAAGTTTAAACGGTTTTTAAATGAAGTTGAAGCTTTTATCATTTTGTTATGAATTATAATAACGAATCTGATCGATCATTTGCGATTTTGATATTTAAACGTGGAGTCCGTATAAAAGTCAATTTTAAATTGAAATTTCTGTGGTGAGCAAAATGGTGACTTTAAAAATCAAAGTAATACTTTAAGAGAATTTATATCTGGTCACTGACGCTCATTCAGTAACATTTTATTTTTTTATGTTCGACTCGCAAGGGTTATACTGGAAAAAAGCTTACGCAATGGAGTGTTGATACCAGCCCTGATGTATAGCAGTGAGGTATGGAATTGGCAGGGGAAGGATGAAAGTAAACTGAAGGCCGTAGAAATGAGATCTCTAAGGCGAATATGTGGTAAAACCATGTATGATCATATGAAAAATATTGAGATTCCTAAAGAATACAAGGCTGATGTAAGCGTAATGAGTAAGATTAAGAAAGGGATTCTTAGATAGTTTGGGCATTTAGAGCGAATGAATGAAGAAAAGAGTGTAAGAAGAATATTTGACGCGAATGTGAATGAAAGAAGAAGCCGGGGACGCTCTAGGAAGACATGGCACAACCAAGTGAATCAAATACTTGAGTCGGGCCATGTCAGAAGGCGGAATAATAGAAGAGATTTTATGAGACGATGTATGAATGTGAATGAAGCAAGAAGTGTATGCCAAGATCAAGTTGTTTGGCGGTCTATCATTTCTGCCTACCCCTGTGAGAAACAGCGTGATGGTTAGTTAGTTAGTTAGTTAGTTAGTTCCACTTCTGCTCTGCACAATGGAAACACTGTGATTTTAGTGGAATATATTGCTTATATTGTGCATTATGAGTTACTCGGGTCGTTTTAGGTGTATTTCGTGATACGTAATATTAATTATTGTAGCGGTATTTTATACTTGTCAAAAGGGGACGATTTTAGAAAACAGTTTTGCAAAACAAAGAGCCATGAGAATTATTTTAAGACGAAACTAATATTCTAATCTTTAAAAAAAAATACTTAGGGATCTAAACATATTGTCTTTTAAGCAAATTACATACTTAAATGTAATAGTTTTTCTCTGTAAATGTTTAACAGCCAACAAAATTCTAAATTCTTGAGAAAAATTAATAAACATCAACACAGACATAACCCCCCTACAAAGAAATGAAATAAGACTTCCCGTTCGAAAGTAAACAAAATCGCAAAACTCAATGCTATATAGGGCCATGAAGATCTTTCAAGAGCTACAGGCCAATGTAAAAGAAGAGGAAAATGTTTAGAAATTTGAGAAGGGAGTGAAAAAATAAGTAAATGGAATTTTTGTAATTTGTAATTCTTAATTGTAACTTTTGTAAAAAAACTTGTTTGAAAGACATATTATTTTTATTTATTTATTATTCATTTATTAATTATTTATTTTTTAATTATTTATTTATTAATAATTTTTTTATTAATTTCTTGGTTTTTTCAATTATTTAATTATTAATTATCAAATTATTAATTATTAAATTATTAATTATTAAATTATTAATTATTTAATTATTAATTATTAAATTATTAATTATTAAATTATTAATTATTAAATTATTAATTATTAAATTATTAATTATTAAATTATTAATTATTAAATTATTAATTATTAAATTATTAATTATTAAATTATTAATTATTAAATTATTAATTATTAAATTATTAATTATAAAATTATTAATTATTAAATTATTAATTATTAAATTATTAATTATTTATTTATACATTATTTATTTATTCACTATTTATTTATTTATTTATTACTTATTTAGTCATTATTTATTTATTAAAATAATTTGTAACTATTTTTATATAGAAAAGAATTCTAGAAATATTAGTATTCGAGTTAAGGAACACCTAAGGTGTTTAAATAATAACAACTATTCTGAATTTGCAAATCATATTTTAGAAACCAATCATTCGTTTGATATAAATAAATTAGTTTTACAAAATTTACTTACAAATAAAACTGGTTTACAATTAGATAAATTTGAAATTTTAGAAATCAGAAAAAGTGTTAATTGAGAATTAAATTTAATAAAAAATCATCTTTTTTTAAATAGCTATCTCTTTAATTTATTTCCATATTAATAATAATAATAAAAATAAGTTCTTTTTTAAATTTCTAATAAAAATTTATTATTCAATGTTTTATAAAACAAAGTTATTAACATTTTTGATTAATTACTACTTTAATCATGTTTTGTTTATGTTTCTAATTTGTTTATTCATACATCATTGTGTTCCTATTTTTATCACTTGTCTATACTTGAAATAATTTTTTAATATTCATATATTCATGATGATTAAAGCATCGCCTTCGAAACATATCGTTATCAATGTATATTTATGAAGCAGTGAATACTAAGTATATTTTTTTAATTAATTTAGTATTAATTATTTGTTTATTAATAATTTACGTGTTAATTAATTATGTATTAATTATTTATTTATTAATGATTGCACTTTTATAAATTTTAACATTTTACGTGATTTTATGTACAGAAATAAAAAAAAGGTTTTTAGTTATCAAAAAAGAACATAATACATAGTAGGTATATAAGTGTAGCATATTTATGGTATATATATATAATAATGTATAAGTGTATGACACATCAGATAATACTTGAAAAAAATAGTAAAAGCCTGATATACACGACGCATAATATACAAGTGCATAATATAATATAAAATGAGTGCACGACGTTGCGAAAAAACGTAATAAGAATATTTAAAAAACAAATTGTACAATAGCTTCTATGCGATGCTCTTTTAATCGTTGCAACATGAAAATATCATTCAGGTATCTTTTAAACATGGGTAAACTCATATTAAATACATCTATAGCAGCGGTTAATTTGTTTCCAAGCATACGTAGGTGAGAAATGGGTTCATGAATTTGGTAGTTAGTCCCAGAATAATATATTTTGCCGAGTTTGTCTATGAAGTACTTTGCAGTTGATTTAACAAATATAGACGTGTTCTATGTTAAGTAAAATAAATAAAATCAATAAGTATGAAATTACACTCGCATTGTTCACAGCGAAACACTTTCAGTATCGGCGTAACTCGTCGAGTTCACGTTACCCCGAAATCGTGATTTAATTATCCCATATAATCGGTAATGTAATAAATGGTCCAGCAGTAGATCAATCCGCCCATTCGTGATGGGCGGGCCTCCCTGGGGAATGGCGGTGCTTGGCGGGCCGAGGAACTTGAACCGTAAACTTCCAACTAGAACTAAACCACTGCCGGCTATCTTGCCGCCCTGGCTTTCTTCACTCTCTCACCATAACATGGGATGTTATTAGATTGAATTGAGATTGCTTCCTAGTTCCTATGCAAGCCTTTTGGGATGTGTTGTTAATTCAGACTTTGGATTAATCAATTGAGTTGTGTAACTTGTCGTTTAACTGGAACATCTTTGAATGTAGAGCAGATAATTTAGTTAATTGAAAACTGTAAATCTTAACTATGAAATTTATATAACTATAATTGTTTTTATCAATATCATACTTTCCCTTGAGAATTATTATTATTGGTTAGTGAAGTGTTCTTTTTCAATTAATAATATTACAATGAATTCTTTAGCTTCGAAAAGTTAATTCAAATTTTAATATTGATTCTAAATTTGTAATAAGTCAAAAATATATCCCGTAAAAAAAAGTATATTTAAAACACCATCCATGAGCGCAATCGTATTTGGTTAAAACGTCGTGCTATCATAAGATGGTAGCAAATACTGGAAAATATGTCTCAAGGGAAAGTATGAAATTGATAGAAATTATGGAATTCAACGCGGTCTCTGTAGCGCTATTTATAGAGACCCGGATAGACTAAACGTTCTGAAATGGACTCTCAGTCGCGACTGAAAGAGTCGTATCTTTTTGTTTTATTTTCTGTGTCTTCTTCCGTTTCGTATTTTTATTGAGGGTTATTGATATTCAATAATTAACAGCTCATGGCGTTATTTTTTTTAATAAGCCCTGAAAGATTTAAAAATCCATATAACTGTTGACAACAAGCTATATTGTTGAAAATATAGCTTGTTATCAGCAGTTCTTCCCTTGTAAAACTCTGTGATAAATGTATCAACATGTAAAAGCCTTCTAGGCGTGAATAAATAAATAAATAAAATCTTTGTTCTTACTTACCTAATACTCTAGTACGAAAAAACTCTAGCATCGTGAAGTTTGGACAGATTTTTTTAAATATTAAATTCGTAGGTCAATGGAAATATTTTCAGCTGATTTATTTTTATTTTCTTTTCAGCTTTATTTTCATTATAAGCTACCGAATATTGAAATATATATTTAACTGTCAACAAATAAGAGAGACGCTAGAATTTTTTTAGTACAAATCTCTACCAAAGACGGTTAGTAAGGTTTTTTTGGTATTCATCTAAATATAGTGCAAAAATCTCAACTGCCCGGAACCAGTGAGATTATGGCATCACCAATTTGGAAATTTGGTGAAGCTGAAGGGAGAAGGGTGGGGAAGGATATGGTCAAAAAGAAGATTGGGATGCATTTGGATATTCATTAAAGGTGACTGAAACTATAATAATAATAATAATTGGATTACTTCTATAGCGCTGTTTTCGTGAGAAAATCACCTCAAGAGCGCTTTACAATTAATTAAATAACATATACAACCAATACCTTAAAGCTAAAATTTATTACCAATGGCTTATAAGTAAGACTTATGGCTAGGGACTAACTACTGAGACTTATAATTAGTGACTTACATCTATGGCTTATAGGTAGTCACTTACCAACTAAAAGTTATAGCTAGTGACAATTTAAACTTAAGTAGGCATAACTAGAATAAAAACCTAACACATATATAAACCTAGTACCTATTTAAAAATAATACATATCTATGACCAAGTGCATATTGTGTATACAATACTGCAAAATGACGTACAACTATGGCTTAAAACTAAAGTCTTACAACTAACAAACCTATTTATAATAATATAGATACCTGTATGATTATTGCTTGTGCTGTCAGTGGTAAAGCACATAAAGCAATAATCCGATTCTGAGTTACAGTATTTCACCATGGCGATACTAAGAGTATAGACCACTCTGGTAAGTATCTTCCTAGCAGGGCTTTCAATCCCGGGATTTTTTTCAGACCCGTGATAACGGTGCTAGATTTTTTCAATACGGGGATCCCGGTGTTGACACCGGGAATTTAAATCTTTAAATTATTATTTAAAAAATTCGAGTTTTATCAAATGTTTTTATTTATTTTTTATTTTTCAGATTACATAGATTAGGTAACGTAATTTTTTTTTAAATTAATGAGTGTGAATTTGTTGTGTGTCAATACCCTGAGCATCCTCTCTCTCTCGTCCTCATGTCAAAGCCCTATGACTGCAGATGAGATCTTATTATATTTTAAATGAACATAATTAAAACTGATTGGTTGGCCAATTTGTTACGCAAGCTTGTCAGGGCTTATTATTAACTGTTAATAATAAGCCCTGACGAAGCTTCGGTGAAGCGAAACCTGGTTGGCGACAGTTATTAATTCAATAAAAGTGGTGTTTTACAAATTGTGTTTTTCATTTAATATATATAATGTCACACCCCAAAGTGTTTGCTTCCTTCGAAAAAAAAAAAAAATCTTATTATATTATATTAGTACATTAGTTTTTTTTTCTAAAATATATAATAATAATAATAAAAGTTAATTTCTATAGCGCAGTTTTGTGGTGAAAGTTCACATCAAGTGCGCTTTACACTAACTAACCTAACCTAATATAATTGTAAAATAACAGATATACTACATAGTATATCTGTTATTATAGTATATATATATATATGCAAATTAGAACTATGACACAAAATATTCATGAGCAGCAGACTCATTACATGCACAATTTAGAAATCTATATAACAATTTAGAATCAACTAAGGGTATAAATAATCAAATGTAAAGTACATATATCAAAAGAACAATAAAATCTGCATAAAATAACCTAACCGAATACAATTAGAACGTAACATTCTCGTATATAGTACATGAATGCGAATTAAAAACAAAGGTCAAGTGAGATACTCTCAAAGGATATCTTCAACACTGGAGATTGAATATAAGCTTTAATATAATTTTCCACTGCTAATTGTTGGCAATAATTCTTAGGAATTTAGTCACAATTCAATCCCACCTAATCAAATAAACAGAGAATAAATAATTCTTGAATAAATTGTAGATAGCTTATTTTTATAATCAAACAAATCTCACAGTTGAGCGTAAAAGCTCGTCTGCCTGAACAATCCCGGTATGGTGATGTCACAAACTAAATACTGAATGTTTTTCAGGCTTCAATAAGCTTTCCTTACTTCTAAGAACTGGCAAGAAATATTGCCTACGCAAAAGCTTTATTATTAAGAATATTATGCGATAAACGACACAATGCCAATAAAAATAAAAAAATATTGCCATGGTTAAAAAAACGTCGTAAAACCAACAAATATTCCGGAATCCCGGGATTAAGACAACCGCAGCACCTGGATTACGGTGCCGACAAAGGTCTGACATTCCCGGTATCCCGGGATTGACAGCTCTACTTTCTAGTAATACTGTGTGAGGTGTAAGTCGATAATATTATTTTACATAAAATTATTTATTTAACGTTTCCACTGCCCCAAGGCGGAAAATCAGTTCACCGAAAGTTTCCTGTTCTCTTGAATCAGTCTCTACACGTTCTCAAAATGACGTAAAACCAATCTCGACCGAAGTCTGGAACAACCTGAAGGTAGTCTCACGTCAAGATGCAACTTTAAGTCTTCAACTAACTCAACTCAAAGCTCTTGCGTTTGTGGTTCACGTTCACTTTGAGAAATCAAAACACTGTACAATATTGTTTACCAAGTACACGAGTACATGTTACTAAAATTGAAATATTATTAATAAAATAAATCTAAATAATGTATGTATATAAACATATTTACATTTTTTCTTCAGGTAAACTTATAATACACACCTAAAAGCAGTTTATTGTAAAGGGTATTTTAATTTCTTTCTTAAAAGTATCTTAATTCTTTTAGCTTATATTTCTTTAGGAAGTTCGTTAAAACTTTTAATGGCTGAATATATGTAATGGTGTTGATCTGTTGTTGAATTAAGTTTAGGGGTTATTTTTGTCCCGTGGTTCTCGGCCTGGTGCTCTAATTTTAGGTTTTCATTATGGATTTGAAGTAATGCACTTTTTAGGTATATTGTATTTAAGGCGATGCAATGGGAAGTAATGCAAAATCGTGTGTTTTCGGTTTGAGAATTTGTTGGCCTAAAAATATCATATGTGATTGAATTAAATACTGCAATTAGATCACACCTTAGCCTTTCATTTATCTGTGCACTTTTTTGGTATGTTTTTTTTATAAGCTAAGAAAAAAATAAAGTATGAGACATTAAAAAAAAATGTTTAAAGCGCAAAATCTCCTACTTATTAACACCTTTTCCCATATTTTCGTATTGCTCATTGTGGTAAATGAAGTTTTTTAGAATATGACCGAAAACATTTTAATAATTAGGTCTGAGCTTTACAGAATTGAATAAAACACGCATTTTGGTGATGTTTTTTTTGCTGAAATCGAAACATGCGGCCGATGTACAGCGGGATTTTCAACCTTGTCGCCACCTGCATAAGGAGCGCGTGATTTTTAAAATTTAAAATTTTAGCCGGTGGATGCCCTTAAATCTAAAACTTTAAATTCGTTCAATAATCAGATGTTTTTTTTAGAATTATTTTAATGTCTCCATTGTTCTATTTCCAATGGGGCTAGGTTTGTTTTTTTCGCTCCTCCCCAGCCTATTATTCCATATTGTAGAATTGATTGTGCTAAAGCATAGTAAACCTTCAGTAGCATAGATTTTAGTAAACTATTTCTTAGTTTGAGGAATATGTAGTATAGTTTTCTTATTCGTTTAATATTTTACGCAATATGTTCTGTCCAATTAATATGTTTATCAATCGTTATGCCCTAAAATTTTATGTGATTATTTTTTATGAATTGTTTTTGTATTTAATTCGTAGAATTCCGTTTAATTTTTTTAAAAAATTATATGAATCAAATTTAATAATGTTATTATTGAGTTATGCGAGTATTTTTAGTTTTTATTATTGTGACAGCAGTTTCGGCGTTCAAGGCCATTTCCAAACTGCGGTTAATCCATATTGTGACGACTTATTTATATGATTTTTTTTTAAATAAAAAAACCTTTGTAACTTTTTTCCACTTACTTATTTTTGACCGAGCCGGTTTCACCCTATCACGGGCATCATCTTACTGATGCACAATAAATATTAAATCTATGGTACATATAGCAACGATGTCGGGAGTGAGTTCTCCTGTTTTCTAATATTATTTTTATTTACGACTTGAAATTTTTTTTTTTTGACGGTACTATTTACTCTTATGTTTTTAAAAAGGTTATTTATATGATTTTATTCCTTCACACCCCATTCTAATTAGTACTAATTTGACGGCCTCTATGATCGAGGGGTAAGGCTCTCGACTACGAATCCGAAGGTCGCGGGTTCAAATCCCGTCATGTTTTTATTTAATTAATTTGTGTTTTTTCACAATTAATTCATTTAAAAATAGTATATAGTATATTTACGCACGTTCCAGAGTGGAAGATACTTTCAGTATCGCCCTGGTGAAAGACCACCATTCAGAATTGAAACGTTGCTTGAAATGGCTTTTGGCCGTGTTTGGTGACCAGATCTGAATAGCCTGGTATTTACCCTTTTCCCCACCTTCCTCTCCCCCTTCTCTTTCCCCTCCCCAATACCTTCAGCCTCACAACATTCCCCAATTGGGAATGCCATAGTCTCGCTGGCTCCAGACGGTTGGGAGCAGTTTGGGACTCTTGTGCGGTATTCATATAAAAAAAAATATTAAAAAAGTACGGGTTTTTAAAAATAATGATTTGTTATAGGTAAAGCCGATTTATTTAGAAAATAATTAAAATTCTCTATTCTCTCAGGTTTTTTTAAAATTTATAAGTGTTTCCCCGTATTTAAATAATGACTTCTTAACATAATTGATTTATTTAGAGGTGTTGTATTATTTTGATAATGTGAACATACTGAGAAGCGGTGAATATATAATTTCCCCTACTTTATTAATTAATGTTATATTAGGATCATTCGTTCATTTGTTAATTTCCAATTGATCAAGTTAATTTAACCCAAGACCCTTTATTTCTATATGTAAAGGTTTAGGTTTGTTGTTGTCAAGCGGGATGTGATTATTTACTAAAAGATGTTCTGCGAATTTTGAAGAAATACATTTATTTTTATAACATCTTATGTGTTCTTTGAATCTAGTTGAAAAATCCCTTCCCGTCTGCCCTATATAGGTAGAGTTGCAGTCGGCGTGGTCACATTTTAATTTGTGTATGCCACTATTATTATGTTTAGGATTTTTACTTTTTTTAGGCTTGTTTTTATATTATTATTGGTTCTAAAAGCTACATTTAAACCACTTTTTTAAATTTCTTTTGCAATTTTTTAAACTTTATATTTTTATAAGTTTTTATACAGATTTTTTTAAAAATTATACTTCATATTTTTAAGACTTTATACCATTTTTTGATATTTTATATTATTACAAGTTTTTTATGCTTTTATACTTTATACTTTTCATGCACCATATTTTTTTATAATAATTATATCATTTTTACACTTTTATATTTTTTTTATGGGTTATGTATTGCATCTTTATATTTTTTCAGTTATGTGTTTTTTTGCTGTGCCATATATAATATAAACAAATAATTAAAACATGTTATTTCGATTACTTACAACGTGTTGGAGTCTACTAATAGCAATCGTTGCTAACAGATGAACCAGAATAACCTATTAGGCATTAATTATTACATCGCGAATTGTAGGAAGAGTAACGGAGAGTTGTGTGTGTAGACTATACGCTCTGATCCCATCCTAATAAAGTTTTCCGCCATTGAATTCTGTATTTCTGTGGGCCTAGTGCAGTGATGCACAACCTTTTTATTTGGAGTATTAATTGATTTAAAATAGACAGACAAAAGTGTGCCGTGATACATTTTGTATTATAGATGAGAAAACGTTAAATGTTTGATCATGGAAAATCCGAAACTCAAACGAATGCTATTACAAAAAATAAATCTAAATACTAGTATTAAATGAAACCTTTTATGAATATCAGTCATAGCGCTCATGAAAAAAAGCACCGCACGTGACAATTTTGATAAGTTCAAGATCAACCAATTAATTTGTTGTTCATATTAAACGTTCGGAAAGTCAGATTTCAAACAAAATTTAGTAAAGATGATTTTTATAAAACCAAATCCTTTAAAAGGCAACAAATATTAAAAAAATTATTCCAAAAAAAATTGTTCTAGATTGTAGGTGAAATCACAAAATTCTGTCGTTAAAAATTTTTAAAGCAAACTTTTTGATATTTTATTTACCTAAGTGGGATCATGGGCCACGGGTTGTGCATCACTGGCCTGATGGAATAGGACATCATCTGTAGCAGGTCTACAATGTACCGGTAAGGATGTGAAATGCAAACTTGTTGACCTCATTAGTCATAATATCAATTAGTTTCTAAGTTGTTACATAACGGATCAGTCCATGTCGGTCCATACTTAAATTATTGATAACCATAAGACTATCACTCCCGACTATTAGTCAATTCAATTATACTCACACCAATCCCCGCTAGCTCAATTTCTGGATATAATTATCTTGTTTTTAATTCGTTTATACAAAATTACAGGATATTTATACAAAAAAGTACATGGAAAATTAATAAAATAAAAACAATTCATTTTGCTGTGAAAAATGATTTTGCAAGGATGCGATTGAAGAGCGATTAATATACGCTTACCAAAAAAATATGTGAATCTCTTTGTAAATGTAAATAAACCAAAACTTATAATAAAATCAAAATAAGCATTACCCCGCCACAAGTGGTAACTCAATGAGAAGCAGCAGTTCTCAGAAGGTAGACAGGAGATGAAAACCACAAAGTTGATAAAATAACCTTAAGATGCAAAAATGTGACTTTCGTTGTTTTTTTCTGTTTTTTCAGTGATTAATAATTTTTTTTATTACATGCATTTATTATATAAAAATACATTTATTATATAAACATTCAAAGGTTATAAAAAATAAATTATAATCGGTTATGAAAAAAAAAATAAAACACCATTTTTTTTTTAAAATATACATTATAAAAGTATGTCATTTTATATGTAATAAAAAAATTCCACATAGGCGAGGCCAATGCATGTGTATACATGGTATTAGTTATTGGCAGTAAAAAAAATAATTTCTATGGAATTAATATTTTATATATATTTTTATATAGATCTATTTATTCGTGTGCATATATTTATATTTATATTATTTTTATATAATTATGGATATGCTTTCAAAATATCAGTTAAAATAATTATTTGATTTCAAAATATGAGCGGCCACCATTGCGGCCGTCCCCTTTAACGCAAAAAACAGAGAGAGCTTCGGAAAGGCGCGCTACCATTATAAGTTGACCATTGCAGCCCCCCTCCTTTAAAATGCTTGACCAATGACAATACAATTCGGTGTTACCATCAGGCGAAACAAATATTATATATCGAATTCTTAACTTTAAATTATGAAACGTGGCTAAATGTGAAACTTCCTTTTTATGAGATATATTTCAAAGTCCATACACACTGATTGTAATTCAGCATTCCTCTTTATTTACTTAAAGTGCGGTATCTGAACTAAAAACTATGCAAATTTACCTACGCCTTTTTTTCTTTTATTGGGTTACTGAGCTTGAAAAACATTTTTCTTTTAATAGTTACTCCACAAATCTGAAACATACTAGATTTTTATTACTCATACATAAACATAATACGTATGTTATTACACATCTTCCTGCACTCGACGAATTTCACATCAGAGATCAATAATATAACACTTTTAAATGCCTTCAATATGGAAAACAGCTAACGTGTATATAAAATAACAATTACTAAAAGATCTTTAAAACTACTTAAGGTATTATTTTTATTAAAAAAAATAAAAAAACATTCCCAGGTTATGAATAATCCGACAATATTTGAAATCTCCTACTACCATCACAGTAAGGGGAAGATGTTACTTGTTTCGTGATGGAGGACATAGCCAGCCGAGGAATGGGACTCACGAGGGACCCAGACGCGATGCCAACTCAGCCACTGAGCGGTCAAATTTTTTAGTTGTTTTAATAAATAATATTATCAATATAACCCTACGCAATCGAATCCCACCAGGACTTTAGAACACGGATGACAAGGATTAATACTAAGTTTGTTCTACAACTATTTCAAATGTCGGTGCGCAAGATGACCAACGTAATAGATTTCCGTGGATTGACCACAATAATTTTAAAAAAAACTTTTATTAAAAATGTTTGCATTTTTTTTTCTTGCGATTTCCACGGAATTCTAACTCGTAGTTATAGGCCTTGTACTGGGCGCGGAAGAGGGATAAATCGGAGGGGTAATGGCAGAGAAAGCAAAAACAACTGTCCCATAGTTTCTAGCTGGGAAAACATTTCAAGCCAATGAATTGGAGCTAAATGCGTCGGGCTAAATCTAGTAGGTAGGTCCTACTCTGCTGTTCGGAGAGCTATGATTAGAAGGAACGAAAATATTTATATATTTATTGTATTATATACGCCCTATATGGGGTGGGGGTCTTACATATTTAGTTAGTTATAATAGTCACACAGGTGCAAAACACATCACAGTAGGTACATAGATAAAATAACGAACAAATACAGTAATAACATGGTGTAAGTACCATTCCAAGTAATTAGCTACAGAGGCGAATTTACAAAACATACCCCACATTCACTGATGCTTATTCACAAGAAACATATATTAATAATTGTTGAGGATGTATGCAATAATCGTCTGTTTATATTTGTATTACGAGCAGTTGAAAATATCTACTGTATCTGAAAATGTATTACCTTCTGCGTGAAGTCTAGGTAAAAGAGAATTTTTGAATGACTCGGACCTGAAATTATTGTTACACTTGAATAAAATTTTTGATCGGGTAGTTCTAGTTGGAATATTAAATTTAATTAAGCTGACTATATCAGGGCTGGCTATAAAACCTTTAAGAATTTTGAAAATTAAAGTTAGGTTAAAAATAAGTCTTCTATCTGAGAGTTTCAATAATTTTAGTTCTTTCATTGGGTAATTTTAATTTATAGTTTCAATAGGTAATCTGAGTTCATAGTTAACATATCTTAGAAATTTATGTTGAACGTTTTCAATGGAGTCGGAATAAATATGCGCGACTAACTTCAATCAAGTACCTACAAAATGAGTTAATTTACCCCCTAACGTAATTTGTAAATCTATCAATATTAAAAGGTACTTTTCCCTCTTATCTTAAAATTGCTACGGTCATGCCAATCCATATAAGTGGTCCCAAAAATGATATTTCGAACTATTGAC